>JAMXBB010000005.1:95997186-96257589 GCA_024138015.1 Lumnitzera littorea | reverse complement strand
TTGCTGTAGTCGTGAAAGATGATATATGTTAATGCAAGTACTTGCATCGATATAATATAATTATTTAACATAACATAATAAAATAGAGATATACATACATATGTATATAAGTGGGTCGAAACCCATAAAAGAAAAATTAAGGCCCATATATATGTTAATTAATAAATTATAATAGCATATAAATATACATGATGAAAATATAAAATTTTGGGAAAAATAATCAAATTGCCACATGGACCAATAACAAAGTGCCATGTTAGTAATTTTTCTAAAATATTCTGCTAAACCACCAATTTAAAAAATAATTAGAAAATGATAATAATTAATTAATTAGAGAAAAAAATACAATAATAACAAAACTATTATAATTGATAGATTTGATCTAAAATGAAGAAATAAAGAAATTAATGTAAAAGAGACTCAAAAATAAAATATTCTAAAATATAATATTTAGAAATTAATTAAATCATGAAATGATAAAGGAAAGCTTAAAATTGATAAATAAAATTTTTTGAACCAAAATAATTAAATTAGTAACATTTTTGACTCATAACGAAAAATGTGAGTTTTAATGTCCAAAACGGATTCTGCTATGTGAAAGTACATTCGTAAATGATAGGCATTGATTACAAGATCATAAAAATTAGAGTTAAAATGAAAAATTTATATGCGACTAAAGATTTAAGATAAACTAAGAAGAATAAGTAGGATAATTAAGTTAATTAATTTTATAAACTAATAATGAGGAGAAATAAATAACTAAATAAATAAAATACCATAATTTACAAAAATTATAAATATATTTCCTATTTATCCAAATAAATAAGTTAAACTATGTTCATGTCATACTCGGGTTATAGTAGGAAATTAGACAAACTATAATAGATATTTAGTTAATTGAGGAACCTATATTTTCCAAATACTTATAAGTTTTATTATCTGTTAGGTATTTGATTATTGAGTTCTAGAAACCCTAAAGGTTTGAAGAATGAGTATTAATCTAGGTAAAGGAGTTCTAATAACTTACTCTTTGCTTACGTTTGTTATTTGCATAATGTTTTGCTGATTGTTATTATATGTATATCTGAATGACTGTTTTGTTTGTATGCTATCATTCTTATGATCATCCTCTTAAACTGTTAAATATAAATATCTAACCAAAATGACTAGTAATATTTGCTACATGTCTTTGACTCAACTAGTACACTGATGAAGAGTGCTAGCTTTGCAAACTTTTAAGAAAAGTATTTTTGGAAAATGTTTTCCGAATCTTAGACTGATTTTTGTATGATTTATGTGAGAGCTCGTAGTGCCATTGGGTGATATTTTTATCGTTGAGGCAAAGCTAATATGGTATCTCCAATTGATAGAGAGAGAACTCACATATTTGTGTCCGTGGGGCATTGGATATATTTTAATGGTGAAAGGACTTGTTTTGCTGTGCCTAAGGGGCCTTAGATATGATTTGTTGATGGTGGATAACCCTAGTTGGGATCCACCTATTTAGATTAGTATTTCTTTCTCAGCTAGGGTAATAGTTGAGTGTTATTTGGAGGGACGGTACTCCTAAGCAACCTTATATAGTTAAGGTGACAGCCTCGTACAAGTAAGTATAAGGAATAATCAACGTATAAATAACGTAAATTTACACCTTTTATAGTTTTGAATTTCTGTGGATGTATTACCTGTATTCATCGTGCATGCATTCATTTCGTATGTAAATAGACTTGCATGTATGCTAATAATGTTTGGTTAATTACTTGAATGGTAATGGTAAGGAATGAACTCATTGAGCTACGGTATGCTCATTCTCCTATAGTTTCTTTTGCAAGTTCATTTAAGTTGGGATTAGGATGGATTTCGAGTGCTGAGTACAAATTGAGGATATGTTTGATAATGTTAGAGTTATTTGATAAGTGTATAGTTAATATAGAAACATCTTATGTAGAAAATATTTATATGTTAAGATTTTGTATAATTTAGTTTAGTTTTTTTTTTTTTGTAATTTATAAAGTTGTTTTATGCTGTCTTATTATCTGGTAGGAAATACCAATTCTCTATGGTTCTAATGGACTATAAAATATCAGATATTTATAATTATTTATATTTTATAATAAAGTAAAAAAATTAAGAATCACAAACTCTAGTGATTATTTGTTTAAAGTCTTATAATTTCTGACTTATAAGGCGATTTTTATATCACGAATGTACATATGATATGAAAATTTTAAGCTATTATATTAAACCCCCCTTAAGGTTATGACACTTAAGACTCATAAAGAAGCCCATTGGCCCTACCCACAATTGGTTCTCACGAATACTCCTTAGTCAAGTGCCTGACAACTTCAGTTTCTTCTTGTTCCAATACTTCCTAGTTCCTTCTACCCCCTTTCTCTATCTTCAAACCATATGTGCAAAATCATCACCACATTGTGATGGCAAAAATGTATTGTCATGTCCTTTTAATGGGGTTTCCATGTAGTTTCGATTGATTCCAGACACTATAAATAGGAACTTCTACTTTCCTGGAGGTATCCTCTTCATAGTTTCAAGATTTCAAAATTCTAGTTTCTTTTTCTTTCTTTTCGTGAAGACTTCTATCTCTACAACTTCCTTTTCTTTCTTTGAAAACTTTTCAAAGCTTTGCTTTCGAAAAACTTCCACTTTCCTGCGTTACCAAAACTTAGAAACACAAACGTAGAATGTTGTTCTTTTTCCTTCTTCTCATTGTCTTGCCACTCTTAGGAAGCTAATAAAGGACCTCAAGGGTACTACTCTCCCTCCTCGAGATAACGGCTCCAATTGTGCCTTGTAAGTTCGTTCTTCTTCCAACTTTTCTGGCTGGACCTTCAATGGAGGATAGCTCTCTTACGTCACCTGCTGAAGCAGCGAATCTCTTGATTGAGGTGGGTGTTGTAGCTTTCTGTCGGATTTAGGAAATTTCTATCTTGAATCCACTTATTGCATTTTTAAGTGTATTTAAAATTTGACTATTTGAATTCAATCAAGGAAAGAGAATCACTTATTTGTTGTTATTATTATATCTAATTGATCTTTAAATAGGTACATTACATAGACTACCATTGAAAGCATAGACATTTGAATAAACCTCCAACTTTGTCAAAACTCAATACCTATCTCTCTAAATAGTTGATGTGGTAATCCATGTGTAAATTGATATCGATGTAGCTGCTGATGTGACAATCAATTGAATATGTTTAGCTAATTAATGTAAATAAAATAATTAAAAATAAATAAAACAAAGAAGAAGAAGAAAATAACCGATGTTGCTATCATGGAAATAAACAAATGAAGCAAATGGAACTTAACAATTACAGTTGCACACAAATTATTAACCCCATTTGAGCAATTTTTTTTTTTTTTTTTCGCAATCTCTCCGCTATTTATTTGAAAGAATGAAACATTATATGCGAAATTCGAATTCGGATTAAACCCAAATCTATTTGTCGGGTATTCGGTTTGAAGCTTACCATTTTCCCTAATTGATTTCGTTAACGATCTAATATAAAAAGATTCTTGAGGTACATTATCAGATTAATTAACGAAAAAAAAGGAAAAAAAAACCTAAATTTTCTCGGAAGAAGGATATAGGAAGAGCATGGGAGAAGGGGCAACTTTGTTACAAGGATCAGTTTGTTGTATCAAAAATTGAAAATTTCCTTGCAAAAGAAAAAAAAAAAAATCACCACTTTTCTAGCTTAATGAGTATTAGCATTAAGATTCTTAACTTTTTTACGTTAATAATAGTTAAGTTCTATTTGCTTAATTTCTTTATTTCCATGACATTGACATTTGTCCTTTTATTTTCCTTTTATATTTTATTTTATGCATTTTTCAATTGGTTTTAGTGCATTTATTTTTTTGCCGCATCTGCACCTACATCAGCAATAATTTACATATGGATTGTCAAGTTGGCATTTTGAGGGGCTAGGTGTTGACTTTTGAAAATATTGAAGTTTAAGGCCCCAAAACCCAAGGGTGCCCTAAAACCTAAGGGTGCCATAATCCACCATGTGTTCTTGCCTATCGAGAATATGTCAAGGCTCTAAAACTAAGAACAATCTCCAAAATCACTTGTAATAATTGTTTAATGAATACAAAACAATAAATCTTCAAATATATAAATTTGAGTAACTCATAGACAAGTAACTTTAGCTCTAAACATACTAAATAACTAGATCTTGATCTTTTATAACATACTGAGCTAGCCGTTTCTCTTTCTTAACTCGATGATAGCAATTTCCATAGTTGTAAATTTATCGATTTGACCTATAGCTGTAAAAAAATAGAAGAGTGAGCTGAAGCCCATACGAGTGCTTAAACACATATGGATATTAAGCCCAAAACATACACATATGTATAATGCAACTGTAACAGAATATAAACAAATATCAAGTTAATTATATTTAATTTAAACCAGCAACCAACAAAGGGGTACTCATGATCCTACCACACCTTGATCTTTGTCTACATATATAAGTAAATATAAATATACGTTTTCCTTTAAGTCTTTTACATCTAGAGTCCAAAGTCCAGAGTCTAGAACCTAATATTTTAGCTATGTCATCTCATATGAAAGTCTACTAAGGAATCCCCACATATGATCAATGGTTACTCCACTAGGAGTTTGCCATTGTAAACCCTTAGAGCGAGCGAGCGAGTTAAGCACAATCAGCAACCAAGATCAATTAAGCCGATTATCAGTTAGTTTGTTTAGATTACTAAACCCTATCAAGCACAAGTAACAAACAAGCACCACGTACCTAAAAAGCTAAATCTGAACCAAATATAAAGTCCAAACCAACCTTGGAACTCAAATCTAACAACTTGACGGTTAGTTAGAACCCATAACCTTAAGTCCCATACCGATTAGTTCTAACCACCCAATTAAGGAGAACTCGAACTCAATAACTAGCATAAATCTATATGAAAAACAAGCATACACATTAACCTTTGTTATTTAGTAATTGAGTTCTACCTAAATTTACTTGTGTACCTATTTATCTATTATTTGGTAATACCCTAATTTATCACTTTAAAGGTTCTGGATGAAAATAATTAAATCAAGAATGGAAATTGGAGATAATATAAATATGTAATACAATAAAGCCAAAACTTGACATATTTATATATAATATTATATTTACTTTAAATTGTAAGATAATAAAATATAAAGTGGACACATGATGAGGCTATCAAAATACATGATATTTTATTAATTGATATAGTAATAAAAGAATATGTACTTTAATCGAATAATATTATAATTAATCAAAATACGTAAGGAATGACATATTAATAATTGGAATCGAAAACAAACATACATTACAAATAATATAATATACTATACAATCATAATATTATTGTGATAAAAATACTTAGATTGTAATACCATCAATATTAATAATAAGTTTACTAATAATAAAATAGCATCGTCGTACACCAAATCGACACTCGGAACTTACGTATAAAATATGAGTATTAATATAACTTTATAATTAGATAGAAAATAATGGCCTAACTTGAATACAATAGAAAACAGAAATTTGACCGCCTCAATATATATATCTATAATCAATACTCCGAAATACGATAAAATATTTAACAATAATTTTTATATAAATAATACTATATAATGTGATAATTGAATAACTTATTAATAGGAATCAGATACGAACAAATACTTATTTCTACACTATTAATGGAATATAAAAAAATATAAAATAAAAGAAATAATTCACTACATATACGGTACTAAATAAGAAATTGAAATGGCTCGCGAAATAAAGCTAAGATAGGATTGTCGGATGGGTACGAACTGATGCTAAACAAGAACCTATTATGAACAAAATACAGAAATTATGATTTATTTAATAAAATACCTAAATAATTAACCAATAAAAGTTTACTGGAATAACTCAATGCGCATGGAAGCAGATTGCAGGAAACTGTCTACAGATAACATTGGCAAGAGAGGGAACGAGTGACTAGGTGTGGAGGAATTAGGATAGGGTCCATCGTGCGTCAGGCAAGAGAGATAATTGATTGAAGGGAAAAGGGATGGGGTTCGGTTTCGAAATTAGGGAGAGGGAATTTAGATTGTACAAGGGATGGGTTAGAGCCGATACATTAGGAATTGGGAAAGGGAATTGAGCGGAGAAGGGAGATTGAGAGGGACGAGAGAATGAGGGCTTACGAATGCGAGAGAATTGTGAGTTTAATAAGAAGAAAGGGGAATTGGGGGAAGTCCAGTAGAGAGAAAGGAGATGACGGTGAGACAATAAGGAAATGAAGAGGGATGAGAATTGAGGAAGCTAACGAGAGAGAGAGAAGAAAGGATGGTGTAGTGTTTAAGTCATTCTAGAATGTAGAGTATGCTTTTAAATAAAAAAAAAGAAAAAGAAAAATAGAGAATTAATAAAAATGAGAATAAATAATATATATATAATAGGTCATGGAAAAAAAATATGGTAATATATATAATACTAATAAAAAGTATACGTGCATACCTTACATGTAAAATTAAATTAATATATTTAATACATACGTAAAACAAGTATTTTAGAAAATTATAATCAAAATCTTAAATTGAACATCTATTCTATATGATACACTTTAAATCAAGTCTAGAACAACTTGAAAATTAATAAATTGAAATGTTCCTTTACTATGATGCTTTTTTTTTTATCGACACCACTTAAATAAATTTTACTACTTAATTATTATTTTTACTCTGACTAGGGTGTTTCATGAGGATTGGCATAATTTTTTAATTTTTCAAGGGTATTCCATATAATTTATCCTTAAATTATTTAGAATGCAACATAAATAATTTTTTTGTGATGATCATTGTGACATTTAATTTCACCGATTAGAAAGATCAAATTCATGAAATCTTTGGATGCTTATCTTCTTTAGTTTTATAATTTATAGGCAATAGGATAGCATAGAGCAAACCTATTTCACCTTAATGATAGAACAATGATTATCCTATAAAAGCATCATAATTAAACTAAAATTACATTATGAGTCAACAAAATCTCTCAAAGTTAGTGTATAATATTTCTCATGAAAAGCAATTAGAATCACTTTCAGTGCAAACCTTATCATTATACTGATTGTATGAATTTTCTTTTTATTTTTTCTTTTCGCAGTACTATATATGTATATATATACTTACTTGAAAACCTATTACAGTTGATATTTTAATAATATATGTTCATAACTTGTTATAACTAGGGGTTAAATACTATTATTTAATTATATAGATATATTATACATGTTGGTGGGTAACTATCTAGTGTTTAAATAAAATAATATATCACTTATAAAGAATTTCAACCCTTCGAATTACAAGAATGCAATATTTTGTTATTTCTAGTTATGTTATTGTAAAAGTTGCAACTCTTTCATAAGTCCTTTTTCCATTGTAAAATGTCTCCTGAACAAGATTAAAAAACAGAAGAACAAGAAGAAGAAATATTCACTAGTAAGGAAAAGTTACAACTGACGAAGAGTTTTAGGAATTACATTAAGTCAAGTTTGTTTTTTTTCCCGTTTTGCATAAGGATGGGTATCTTAAATACATAATCAAAAGAAAATGAACTTTGATAGAGAAACGGCAGTATTAATGAAAAGATGTAATCGATAAAGGAAAATATCATTACTACTAATAAAAAGCCATATAAAAGTTGTTGAAATGATTTATATCAAAAGGTATCTATAAACAACGCATATAACCTCCCTTTTAAAGATTTTTCATATCCTTTCTTATTATTTGAATACTATAAGTGAGCAAAAATTATATACCAAAATCTTTTCGTATATCATAACATCTACGTAGTTGATAGTCACTAAAGTTAGTTCAATTTTTGTTATTACTTGTACCAAATGTTGTGGAATGATATATTAATTTTAGTTTTAAATAAAAGAGTTGTTGTATGAAAGAGAAGTCGAATTTATCTTAATACATAAAAAATACTTAGTTTATATATTAAGAATTTTTAACTGGTTGCATTATTTTGGCAACATTTTTTTTTTTTTTATAATGGTTGCATATTCTATTAGTATGAGCAACAACTCCAACTTAATAACCTAAGGTAACAACTTCTAGACATTGTTGCCTTTATTCGATGTACTACTAGCAACATAATATATTTGTTGCTATAACGTTGCATTAAAGTTATCATTGCGATGATTTGTACGATGTTGCTTAAAAGTATTGCTCCTAAATAACCTTTTAGATAACACTACAAAATTTCGATGCAATCAATTTTTTTAAGCAACAACTATTCAACGTGTTACAATTTTAGTGTTGCTCAGTTTTTGGTGTAGTTAAATGTACGATGCCTGCAATTTTCATTGAAAAATATATTTATATTAACAAAAATAATATATTAATCTAAAAGATTATTGTAATTAATATATCAATAAGTTCATATTAAAAAAAAAAATTGCATTGACACAACTATTCAATTATATACATGTAGCTCATATTTAAGAGAACACATTCAATTATATAAATATTTTGAGTTGTGAACATATAGTACCTTATATAAAGAGTTGCATTATTTTACATGTAGATATATAAAGTTTGCAACTCTTTTACAAATACTATTACGTATATAAAAGACATGTCTCTTAAGAAAGGAAAGTGTATGTGTAATAAAGAAATAACAAAAGTATGGTTGACAAAAAGATTTGAAAGAATAAAACCTTTTTCAAAAAGGAATTAAAATGGCAAAAAAAAAAAAGAAGAGGGAAACGAAGACTCATGTTATTATAAACTTACTAGTTACTTTCGACATATGTAGGTAGTTTTTAGATGTTATACTTACTTTTTTTGAAACATGTGGACATGAAAAGGTAATATCAAAAGATATTTAATAAAAAAGTACGATAGAATAGATGATTTCAAAACATGATAAAACTTTAGTAATGAATATGAAAATTTTATTCCACAAAACCAAATAGTGGCTCCAAAATCTAAGCATGTAGTTTTTGAAACGAAGTCTCTAGCTAATTTTATTAAATGTAATAAATTCTAACTACCAAAAAAAAAAAGGTAAAGAAAAATCTAATATCAAAGAATGTGTCAATCTCAAGTTCAAGGCTATATGAATATTAGTCCTTATTGCAAAGGTAGAATGCTACATAAACTCCATCCTAAGAATTTAGTAAAAACTAAAAAGTTTCTTGCGCCATGTGCTATAAATTACAAGGGCTGTAATCAACTTGTTTAACATCTTCTAATTCTCTTAGTCACAAAATCACCTTTTGCATGAATTTCGAATCACATATCAACTCTCAAATCCCCTACGTATTGTAACATTTAACATTGTATTTCATGTTCAAGTAAATGGAAATGCACAACTTAATAATGGTGATTCACTTTGCACTCAATCATCATCTTCTAACTAAATAATTGATTATAGACACTGGAAGAGGCAGTTTTGCATAAGATTAAGGCAACAACTTGTATAGTTGAATTAACATTATATACTTCAAATAATTACACTTTTGAGAAAATATATATTTATATGTTTGAATGAGAAGGAATGAACCATGGATATCAAAGCATTATAGCATAGAATAACAACGATGATACATGTTCTTTCTATACGTTGACTAATACTCATGGTTGCCACTAGCTCATGATGTAAAAGTTGTGAATATTAAATTATAACAAAAGAATATAATACCTATGAGATCATCATTGATGTGTAAGTTGGGACATAAAAGAACATAATACCTATGATATTTACTTTTTTTGCTATTTTGTTGTCCTAAACTAGTACATTTAGAAGATGTAAATTAAATATTTGTTTAAAGAGGATATACTATATATCAAATGCAATATTTTTCTGAAAGGGTATTTCTTTTATAAAAATACAATATCTATGTTTGAAAAGGGGACTTTTAGAAGTTAAAAAAAAAAAAGAAATGACTAATAAAGTTTCTAGAAGTGATACTATTTTTAAATTAAAATGGTAAAATGACTAAAAAGTTGTGATCATAGAAAGTGCTTCTGAAATTATTCATCTATAATAGATTTGCAAGACTTTCGGAATATATAATTATCTATTTTTTTCCTTCACATTTCTAATCCTTTTTTCTTTCGTTCTTCTTTTACCCATATTTTTCTTCTTCCCCTCCATCCTTCATTCTCTATTTTTTCCCCTTATATAATACAATTTTGTTTTCTTTCTTCACTCTTCTTTCTCCCTCTACTTTCATAACACTTTAAATATAAATATTAAAAACTCATTAGTCATATCCTTGATAAATGAAATAAAGAGAGATTGGATTGAATTCAATAATAATTGAATACATATATGATAGTTATTACATGTCGATTACTTTATTTAGTTAACATAATAATGAATAAGATAGGGATAAAAAAAAAAAAGGTTGTCTAATATACTTTAAGATCCCTATATTTCTCCATTATTTGTAACTAATACAACTCATTACAACTTATGAGGATAAGGTATTTATGGTAAAGCCATTAATTAATACTTCATAAGTGGGGAGGATGAATTGAAATTCAATATTTTGGTCAAATAGCTATTCATTGGGAAAAGTTATTTGTTGTATAAAGCTTAACTGAACGGTAATAGTAATTTCATCTCTCCTTATTCATTATGGAAGAGTTATTATAGCCCTTAATTACATTTTAGCTCAATTACATGATGACTTGTAATGCTTCACCTTTTAGGCGATTAATTAAAAATCTTTTTCAAACTTTTCATGTCATGATCTTAAGATAGGGCTTAGTAAGATTATCTAAAATTTTCATATCATATGTACACCTATGATACGAAAACCGTTTTATAAGTTAGAGATTGTAAGACTTTAATTAATTAATCACTAAGGTTTATGATTTTTAAGTTATTATCTGATTGTAAAATATAAGTAAGTATAGATATCTGATAATCCACAATTCATCAAAACCGTAAAAAATCAATATCTCTTACCAAATAATAAGACAAGGTAAGCTAACTTTATAGATTATAAGAAATACTAAATTATATAGAACTTTAATATACAAATATTTTCTATAAAGGATGTTTCTATACTAGTTAGACAATTCTCAACTAACTCTAACATTATCATACATATCTTAAATTTGCACTTTATACTTGAGATTTATCCTAGCCCCAACCTAATAGATGTACAAAAGAAGCTATAGGGGAATGAGTAAAACACAACTAAATGAGTTCGTCCCTCACTACTATCATTTAAGCAAGTTTTCAAACATTATAAGCACATACGCAATTTATCTACACACGAAATGAATGTATATGCAGTTAATGCAAGCAACGCTTCCATAGGAGTTTGGAACCATGAAAGTTGTAGATTTACGTTGTCTACATATTAATTATCCTCCGTTCTTACATGCATGGGGCACCTTACCTTAATAGCATAAGGCTATTTAGGGGCACCATTCCTCTAAACGACGCTCGACTATTACCCTAGCAAAGAAAGAAATAGCAATTCAAATAGGTAAACTCCAACTAAGGCCATCCACCATCAACAAATCATATCCATGGCCTTTCGGGCACAACTAAACGAATTCTTTCGTTCACAACTAAACGAATTCTTTCGTTATCAAAATATATCCAAAGCCTTATAGGCATAATCATGTGAGTCATTTCACTATCAAGGTATATTTAAGGCACCTCGGGCACAAATATGAGAGTCCCCTCACTATTAATTAGAGATATTATGCTAATTTTGCCTTAACAATAAAAATATTATTGATAGGCTGTACGAGCCTTCACATAAATCATATAAGAATCCATTTAAGATTAGAAAAATGTTTACAAAAAATACTTTTCTTAAAAATTTGCAAAGCTAGCATTCTTCATCAGTATACCAATTGAGTCATAAACATGCGATAGATATAACATGTTATTTTGGTCAAATATTTATATTTACTAGTTTAAAAAAAGTAATCACACAAATGATAACACATAAGCAAAATAGTCATTTAAACATACAAATAATAATAACTAGTAAAACATTAAGCAAATATCATGCACAACAATATAGTGGGTCATTAAAACTCCCTTACTCGGATTAGTGCTTATTCTTTAAGCCTTTAGAGTTTCCAAAACTTGATAATTAAGTATCTAAAAAATAATAAGACTTATAAGTATTTTGAAAAGCTACGCTCTTCAATTAACTAAACGTCTATTGTAGGTTGCCTACTTCCCCACCATAACCTAAGTATGCATAAACATGGTTTAACTTATTTATTGGGGTAAATAGAAAATATATTTGTATATTTGTAAATGATTGCATCTTACACATTTATTTATTTACTCTAAAAGTTTATTGTAATTATCTGTTTATGGAGCTAATTAACTTAGTTATTTTATCTATTTTTCTTGGTTTATCTTAAATTTTTAATTACATATAAGTTTTTCATTCTAATTTCAATTTTTACAACCTTATAGTTGATTTTTATTATTTTCAAATGTACTTTTACGTTGCAGGGTCCGTTTTGGATATTGAAATTCATATTTTTCATTATAGGCTTAAATTGTTGTGAATTTGTTATTTTGACCCAAAAGTCCTTTTTTTTTGTTATTTTTAAGCTTTTCTTTATTATTTTATGAATTAATTAATTTTCTAAATTTTATATTTTTAAATATTCTCATTTTTTGGTTCATTTTACAATAATTTCTTTATTTCACTATTTTATGCTTAAATTACTAATTTACTACTTTTTCTTACAATTTTATTTTCTTAATTAGTTAATTCTAATTATTTTCTTTTTATTTTTTTAATTTGTGGTTTTAAATGGAGATTTTTAGAGATGTTGACGTGGTAATTTCCCATTGGTTCAAGTGGCAATTTTGTGATTCTTCTAATTTTTATATTTCTCAAATTTTGTAATATTAACTTATGTACATATATATTGTTATAATTTATTAAATATTGTAAATCAATTTTAACTTCCCTTTTAAGGGTTATGGTCCACATACTTATATCTATCTATATATATATACATCTATTTATTATCTTATTTTAAGGAATTGTATTGTTATTATACATATGCTCATAATTTTAGATATATACACATATTTATACTTATACCATACTAATACTATATATATATATTTATGTATGTACCTATACGTATATACTTATGTTTTCTTGATCTATTCTTAAGAAAATTAGATATAATATATGTATACACACTTATGTAATTCTTGGTATACATATATATACATATAACTACTTAAATTATTCTATGTGTATATTTATTTAAATACTTAAAGTATACATATAGGTGCATATACATATATGTATTCCTATATTTTCTTAATTATTTACATATACATATTTATACTACTTTATACTATATTTCATATATGTATATTCTACATATGTACATGCACTATGTATATATATATAATAACTGTATATGTGTATACATATATGTACATATACATAACTAAATTTATATAACATATCCATACATATGGTTATGTATCTATATGTATCTAAGTATATATATATATATACATATATATATATGTAAATATACTTCTAAAAGGAATTACATTGTATACATAAAATCAAATACATATACATGAGATTTCTACTACAAGATATTAAAATACATGTATTTCTTTGACTAACATAACTCTTAATACATCAAGTATAGAAATACATATAAGTATAAAAGAAAATACACAAACCTAAATTACATAAGAAAATAAGGTTCATATAATATAAAGATTATATAGTTACTTTACTCTTGAGAAAAATCAATGAAGAAATCCCCTTTTATCCCTCTCTTGATGTTGGTAAAATATGGAATAAGTAGTGTAAATTATGGTGGAATGTTAGGTGGAGGAAAGGGGAGAAAATCAAAACAAGAAGATGAGGAAGAGAGAATGAAATGTTGGTTCAATTTGTGGGAAAACATACCATACAAATGTATTAATTTGTGACAAATCAAAGATAGTTGGAGAGGTTTCTAGAGCCATTACACATGGTTGGTGTGAGTGGAAAGGGAAGAAAAGAAAAAGAAAGAAGTTTCAAGATGAAAAGGACATTTTGACTTTGGTCAAAATTTCAAATAAAATAAATTACATGTACATATAACAATCACAAATTGGATAGGGAAAAGAAAATGAAAAAAAAAGATAAAAAAGGAAAAGATAATAGGACAAAAAGTTGAAAATGACATTTTTAACTTTGGTTAAAATTCTAAAATATAATATTACATTTACACATGAAGGAAAAAGAAAATGAAAAGAAAAGATAAAGAAAAGGAAAGGATAAAGAAATAAATGAACAATTAAATAAAGTATCTTTTTACTTTTCTTTAAATATTTATAATCTTATAAATAATATATGAAATAATATATATAATATAATTATGAAGAAAATTATAAAATGTATAATTAATATTTACTATAGATTACATAAGCATAAAGTATGTAATAAGATTAAATTCAATTAATTAAATCAATATAACACTAATATACATATGAAGTTGCAAATAATTATAAAATAGTATGCTTAATCTTATTAATTTTGTAAATTAATTTGTTACTCTTTCGAAGTTATCTCTAATCACTTGTTAGTAATTTTACTCGATTACGCGTGTAAGTTGATAATTGTAATAAATTAGGATTTTATCACCGTAAGAGTAAATTTATATATTTATAAGTTTAATCCAATAACTTCTAAAGCCTTGATCTAATAATTCTTGTAATTGCTTTTTCAATTCTTGTAACTCAATTGGAGCCATTCGATATGGAGCTTTAGATATCAACTCAGTTCTTGGAATTAAATCAATAACAAAGTCGATCTCTTTTTTTGGTGGTAATCTAGGTAATTCATCCAGGAATACATCAGGAAATTCATTCACCACTAGAATTTCTTCTACGTTTGACTTTTTGGAATTAGTATCCAAAGCATTCAACCAGCCAACATCCGTGATCAATTCTAGAGTACTCAGCTCTTGTACTCTTGCTACTATATAATTCCCTTGAAATATAACTTTATTTCCTCTTAAAGCTTCAAACAGTACTTGCTTTTTTTTTTTTACAATCGACAGTAGCTTTCACCCATGCCATCCAATTCATTCCTAATATGGCATCGTACTTATCCATATTTAGAATGATCATATCTACTTTACTGTCAAAGTCTTGATTCTTCAAAGGACATCCTTTCACCATTTCTCTTGTAATTACTATACTTCCTATAGGAGTTCTCACTCCCAAACTCGAGTCAGTAGCAGTTGCAACTAAACCCGTTTGCTTTACTACTCTTGGAGCTATGAAAGAATGTGTAGCTTCCGTATCAAACAAAGTATAAATTGAATGCCCAACTATGTTGATATTCCCTGAATCATAAGATTCCTAAGTCTTATTCTCATGTTATAGTTTTATAAGTTTTCATTTACAACTTCTATTACTTATTATTGTTCAACGCTTTATATATTACTCAGAATAACTAAAGCAATTTAACAATGAGAGTTTAGGATACATACTAGCTATCATCTCGTAATCTACAAATTCTTTAGTCCCTTCGGGTACTTCTAAATCTTCTTTTATATAATCTTCATAACTCCAATTACCCTCTAAATTGTGTACTCTGGCGACATTCGCTGCACCTGAACGTGTGTTTCTCGGATTTGATCCTCCAATCGCTCTTCCAATAGCAGGACATCCAACAGTTAGTGGCGGTTTGGCAATTTGAGCATTTATAATCGTGCATTGTGGACAAGTGGTAGAATAGTGTCCAACTTTGTTGCAGATGAAACAAGTGACTGCATTCTTTTTGGGCTAGTTTGTTACCTGATGCAAGCTTTCCCTACAATAAAAGCATTTCCCTTGTAATTGGGAACAATTTCTAGGATAGTGAGTCCCTTTACATTTCCAGCACTTAGGTAGTCCATTAATCTTTTTTTGAAATCTTCCTGGTGGTTTCATAAATCTCCTCATCTTATTACTACTGCTTGCACCAAGCCCTTCAAAAGGTCTCTTCCCAAAAACACTTATTTTGCGTTTTCCTACATCCTCGATCTACCTCTTCGCATTGTCCAACACTCATGCTTTTTCCACCATATTAGCAAAATTTCTTAGCTCAAATTCCATAGTCCTCCTTTTCATGTCGGAATCAAATCCCTTAGAAAAGATCTGCATCTTTAATTTATCACTCATATGATATTTAGGTGGTGCAAACTACAACCTATTAAACTCTGCTTCGTACTGCTCCACAGTATGCATCCCTTTCGTAATATCTAGTAAATCTTCACTCTACTTCAAACTTAGACTTTCAGGAAAGTAATACTCCAGAAATTCATGTTGGAAAACTTCCCAAGTTATTAGTCCTCTTAAATTCCTCTGTTTTGATTCCCACCAAGTTTGTGCTCTCATTTTCAACATGTATGTACCATAGGTAAGCCTGAGATGCGGTGCAACCTTGAATGCCTTAAATGATCTTTCAATTTGATGTAACCAATCTTTTGCTTCATCAAGTCTACTGGCTACACCCCTAAAGTATTTGTTATACCGTATAAACTTTGGAAAAAGACTATGTTGCTACCTAAGATCCATAGGTGCCTGAGGCATTGCTCCAACTGGTACAGTTGGGGGTGGTGGAGGTAGAGGCGGAGGTGGTAAAAGAATCTCCGAGTTTACTATGAGAGGTGGTACTTGTACAGGTGGTGTTGGCTCCTAAGCTAAATATGTCCTTAATAGTTCATTTTGCGCATGGATAGTTGCAAGAATCTCATCTATTTTGTCTCGAGGCCTTCCTGGTTGTCTTCCCTATGTAGGTTGTTCTCTTTCCTAAGCAAGTTGAGCTTGCTCATCCAGTTGCCGTTTTCTACGCCTACCTTGACTGAGAAATTTATTGCCAATTTTCAATTATTTAGTTATAACAGTCAACTTTATTCAAAATAGTTGTAAAAACCACCAATACAAAATGAAGATAACACATATACATATACACATCACAACAATAGTAATAAAGGCTGCAATCTTTTATTTTTTATTAATATAGTGAGGTTACATCTATATAGTGGTCATTTTTAATGAGTGAAACTCTACTGATATATATATACAGACCAAATCAAAATACATAGTTTTCAAAATACAAAAGAGTTCTCACAATACATAAGTACTCACCATACATAAAGCTCTCAAGTACATGAAAACTCTCAAAATACAATATCACCTTACTACATGAAAACTCTCAAAATATAAAATGATCAGTCATGATCCTAATATATACAACAAAAGGAGCATGCATGATCACTCTGATACTAGTAGTAAATACAAAATACAACTCAAACATCTTCAACATCTTTCAAAGTCGAGTAGAAGGTCTTGCAGCTATGTCGTCCTCCTGTTTGCATCTTGGAAAAGTCGAACCAACACTAGAATATATACTAAACTCCTCACTAGGGGTCTGTCAAGCCCACTCTCTTGGTAGCTAAAGGTCCAATGGATTCGGTGTGATGGTGAGTACATTTGAAGGGTTACTACTTACCAAAACTATAGGTAGAAGTCCAAGGTCCACCTGATAGTACTCAAACTCATCAGCTAGAGGTATCTACTGTAGTGGCTCGGCCTGTATAACAGGAGTATCTAACGGTACTCCAAGTCCATCAAATCTAAACCTCGGTTGAGGCACAAAGATATTAATGCCATAGGCATGACCATGCCACTACTCTGTGCTGGTTCCTAAGTCGGCTATAACTCTAGTATGATCTTGGGCAATAATAGAAAAGTGATCGACACGATGATCTATAGTTACGGCTATCTCATGTCTGACAATCCTACTATGTCTAAAGGATGGTGGTAGCGGGTAGGAATCAACATCAACCAAAAAGATCAACTCCTGAGTATAGTTTGTACTCTCCTCTAACTTTAACTAATAGATCATCTCTTCATTAGTAGGGAAACAACCGATTGAGGTAAATACTCAGTATACCTTCCTATCAATCCAATAGGGGCTCAATCCCCGATACCAAGCAGATAGTAGCTCATTAACAGTACGAGATCGACCAATTAATGCCAAATCCTTGCATGTAATCCTAAGTCGATGCCTATAATCTCGTAAGCTCTCCCCATCTCGGAGACAAAATAAGGAAAAAGCGGTCTGTAGCTCTAACTCAGTCATCTAAATCAATAAGGCATAAAGTTACTTTTACAAATACTTTATTGTAACTTTTAGTATGTAAATTAAAGCTTAAATGCTTAACTCAATTCTACCCCTCTTAATCTTCCCAAATAAGTTATCCTACTGTCTAGGATCAGGTTTTATATAACTTAGTTTAAATCATGCTCTAATACCACCTAACTGTTATGACCTCAGGGGGCTAGTCATGGCAATCGCTGTATACCGTATAAAGGACTGTAGATTGAATTCTCTTACAATTGACGACCCTTTATACGATACATAAGGCTACAGCTACACCTAACAACTAAGAGTTGCGTAAGTATAGGCAATATCATTTCATCATAATAATAACAAGTTAAGGAAATATAAAATACAATCTATTTATATAAGAGTTTATAGATAAGAAGTCTATAATACTTCTTAACTCAAACTAATATCAGTTTATTATATAATCAGATCCATAATCTAAATAAACTATCATGAGTACACTCCGATCACGTTTTGCTCTTACATCGACCCCCTAATATATAACTAACCTCGGGCATGTGGCGGCCTGACTCCATAAACAACTCGGCCTACGAAAGAAGACTACAAGGGTATAAGTTAACTAGCTTAGTGAGATAATCCCCTTAACCATACAACAATTAAGTTATACATTAATTAAATTTAATCAAATGAATGTATGCCAAACAAATACATGTAGATGATCAGGTACTACATGCAACTCAGATTTAACGCCCTTTGAAGTCAAGGTTGGAGATACATCGACACAGTCAAATCTAGGAATCATACTAGAACTTATGTCATAACGAAACTCTATGTTTCGTATTTAAAATGTAATGGTATATTCATTCTCAACTTTATAAAAAACGAGTTTTACATATGATTGTGAGTAGGTTCATGTAGTCCTTACTCACTCCTAAATGGAGGCCTCTAGATTCGACCCTTAACTAAGCGGTTGGCGCCTCTAATGCCTAGTAATCCTACGGGCCAAGGTAAGGTCATATCACATGTGTGCACCGTATGAAATCTATAATAATTAAATAATCAACCCACGTATGGCCTCTCGCTACCTTCGTATAATGTGATAGCCGGAATTAATTATGTGGTATATAATTATACGTGTTTCAAGTTAGCCTTTTCAAGTTGAATAAAATTAGATCTCATTATTTAGTGATTAATAAGGTCACAAACAATCAGTTCTTAGTGAATCTACTATGCAACAATCAATACATTATCGTACTTTAAAGTAAATTTACCATTAACAGACAGTTATCACACATAAGCATAACCCATCCCCATACAACATTCAATTATTAAGCATAATTTATATTCGCTAATTATAAATATAAGCAAGTATGGGATCATTAGGAAAAACTCACTCAGTCATAATCAACTCAAGGGTTGTAATAATCTGATGGCAGCTCAGGGTCAAGGTTAAGATTACTTGAGAATAAGGAATATAGAAAATTGTAAGTTTAGAAATTTAAAGCTAAACTAGTATTGTAATTTGTAATGTTTACTTCACTTAGTTGTGTGAAATTATCGATTCGAGCTTTCTATTAAATCATGTATAATTTTTTCGTTTTAGCTTGGATCATTATCAACTTATAGTCCATTTTAATCATTTTCGAGCGTATTTTCTCGTAACGAGATCTGTTTTGGATGTTGTGACTTGTAGTTTGAACTGTGATATAAAAATATCACAAAATTTATTATTTTAGTTTAAAAAGTTATAAAATATTAATTTCAGCTTTTTCTTAGTATATTTATGATTTAATAATTATTTAAATCATATAATTGATAATTTTATTATTTTAAGCTTATTTTACCCTAGTTAATTATTTTTACCAATTTTTAAGATTTTAGAATTTTTAATTCAAATTTTACTTTATTAATTTTCTTATATTTTACGATATACATATATATATATATATGAATACTTATTATTATACTTAATTAATTTTTTGATTAACTTAATTAACAATTCTTTTTCCTAATTTACTGTACCCATATATATAGTTATTAACTTACTTTATTTATTAAATTAATATTACCATATATCATGTATACTATTTAATTATACATGTATTTTATGTCATATACGTACTTTTATACATAAACTATATGCTATATACTAAATTATTCTAACTTTACTTACACATTTTGTACAAGTATATTATACACTTATTTATACTTTATATACTTATGTACATATATGGTTATACCAAATACATATATAGATATATATATATATATATATACATTAAAGAAAAATTATTATTAATAATATGTATATTTATTATTTTATATATACACACATATATATATATATATATATGAAAAATACGCAATTAAGCATATATAAACATTGTACACATATATATATACATATATATATATATGGAATTGTATATTACATGTATACACATATTACATACTAAAATAATTATTATATACATATGCCCCTCTATATATATATATATATATATATATATCCATGCATGTATATACATAGTTAAGTAAATAATATGCTAAATACATATACATGTACATAAAAGAAATATTAGGTATATATACATATAATATACAAGTATTCCTACATATATTATATACCAAATACTAATTATTCATACATATATAATACATACATACATAGATATAATTTTGTGTACATGCATATATATATTTCTAGCAATACTTAATTAATGGAAATACTAAATACTTAGTGCATGTATTCTTATTTATACTTATATATATATACATATACTGTATCTTCTAAATAATGTATATATACATGTCCACATATACATGTTTATACACACATAAAAGAGATATACATATATCTTAATTTATCTACTCATACATATATGTACATGTAATAGAATAATTAGTATATATATGCACATACTATATAATATACATATGTATAAGTAAATTAAATATACTTACCTAAATTTGTTGGTAGTATTCTTAATTTTCTTCTTCTTTTCCTCCTCCTCCTTCTTCTTCTTAATTTTCTTCTTGTTCTTAGTTTTCTTTTGTTTTGCTCTTTCTTTGTTCGGTTCGGTTCTCTTTTCTATCTTTCTGTTTTTTTTTTTTCCAGATTTCACTCTTGTAGGCGTGTATGTAGCAATTAGGATTTAAGAACAAAATGAAAAAAAAGAAAAAAAAAATCTAATCTAATCTCTTCATTAAATTGGACAAGACATATTTTTTATTTATCTTCTCCTTTGTCCCTTAATTTGTGACACTTGTAACCAAAATTTAAACACATGGGTTGTTGCATTTGTAGTTGTAAATCACGTGGGAAAAGGAAGAAAATAGAAGAGGGAAAGAAAAGAAGGAAAAAGAAAGAAAGGAAAATAGAGAAAATGGAAGAAAAAGGAAATTAGAAATAATTATATGTAATTTTTCTAAATATAAAAATCATAAAAATAATAATTATAAATTAATTTTGGAATTTTATGAAAATTTATCAATTTAATTGGTACCGGTTACAATTATAATTTTTACAAGTTATTTTAACAGTTTCGTTAAAAGTTTTACGTGATTATGCGATTTAATTGATAATTGAAATCGACTATAATTATATTACTATTGAGTGATATTTAATCATTTTATAGGCTTAAAGTTATAGGTTTAGGGTTTCGATCAAGTTCGAGTTCAATTTTGGATAATTGTGCATAAATCGGATTTAGGGTTTTGGTATGTAATTTAGGATTTTAATCAATTTCTAGGGTTTTTATTATCGGTGTTATATTCGATTTATTAAATTTTATAAACTTTTATTGTTACTAGCCTTATCGACTTATGACACAGTTTAGGATACTCAGACTTAAATTAGGGTTTAAACTACTGATTTTCTAGGGTTTACATAGCTAGTACTTTGAAGTCCCTTTACCTCCTTGGTACAATCCTTTGTCTAACTCAACCTTAACCTGATGATAAGATAATTTATCCCTTCAACCACTGTGAGTTGAGTGAGAGTGGATAAACAAACCAAAATACAAGCAATACCATATCACAAGTATATCAACAGGTAGTTAGTCAAATTACATCAGCTTATCATTTCCTAGCTAAGCAATCAATGTAAATGTAGTAAGCACATGCATTAGCATTAATATCCTACCTAGCTTAACAACTCATCTGATTAGTTGACTTCAACGGAGCATCTGGACGTAAACCAAGGTCTAGAAACCTGGCAAAGCAACACTTAGTTACCAAAACCCAACAACCTAGTAGTAACCACATAGAGTGGTTAGAAAACTTAGCGTATAGCTGGCCTACCATATACAATGCTATTTTTATTTGCTCGAAAACTTAGCTTTTATAAATCAGGCAGTTCATTTGGTAAACCCAGCTTTTTATATGAAAATTGACTTAGAGAAATTTCGGTTCTTAGAAAACTTAACCCATAGATCTTTTTTCTTACTATGCATGAATGCATTGAATCTCACACCAAGTAGTACTCAATAAATCCAAGCAAGCTCACTCATTATTTATTAGCATAGCCTTTACTTAGTATCTTTGTCAGTTCTAAGACCTCGGTATCAAGTTTACTTAGGTGGGCACCTTAGGAGGTACATTTAGTCCTTAGATTCTTTTCCAAGTTAGTGCAAGTGCTGGAAAGTGTCCCATAAATAACTACATAACCACAACAGGCAACTCTAAAATCAGATCATTAGTTAATCAACAATAGTTATAAAAGAAAACTTTATATGATTTACCAAGCAACACATCAAACTCATAACCAAGTTTAACCATGTCAAAACATCACCAAGCATGCAAAGTTAGGAAGAGACATAAGTTTACTTAGGGTATACAAATATTTACTTATCTAACCAGTGATGTGTTTCCAAACTTACTTGTTAATGTGAGTTCCTTCCTCTACGATTTCACTTAACAAGCGTAAATACAACTAAGGTTAACTACAAGCCTCGTGTGAATATATTTTAGTCTCATAATAGTTTGTTGACTTTTAGTTTACTCTCAAACTATTTCTGACTTAGTCTTTAACTTCGCTTTCAATTTAGGTTCTAAAATAGCTTTTGAATTACTCTTTGATCGAGTCCAACTTTAAAATTTTAATAAGATAACATTTTAACTTATATCTTTAGTTCACCAACCAACATCCCTAATATATCACCTAACTTAGTCATCTAAGTTTAATTTACACAAGAATACGTAAGTATAATTGCTTCCCATTTTACCTTTGATCTAGCTTTTAATTTGAACAGAGCACTCTACTTACTTACAATATTTTTGCTTTTCAATTGAACCAAATTAAGACGAATAAGGTGTTCTTCACGTACAATAGTCGCTAGAACTCCCTCTTGCTACAAGTACAAATTTATCTTATATTATTGTATTTGCCAAAATATGTATAAAGGCTAGGAAAATATATAATACTTAGAATTCAAGCTCCATTAAAGTTATAAAAAATATATTATACTTAGCAAATTATGGTTGTTATATTTTGATCACGAAAAGTTCTAAGATAGTGTAATATAAAATATTTTTTAAAAATATTGATTTTAGATTTGATTTTGCTAAAAATTAGCTTAAAATATGTATGACCAAATAACATTATAAGATTCGAATTGAATATTCCTAAAATCAAAAGTAAGCTCCAAATCATTATACATCAGATTCACTAAGAAATTTATTCATAAAACACATTATTTCTTTCATATGAAAAAAGGGTAAATTTAACAAAATAATTTCAATAAATACTAAATATATAGTTTATCAAAAGTTGTTTTTATGTAAATTAAGCACATCATATGAGTAATACGTATATAAAAAATTATCTCAGAAAAACATTGTCTACTATTTTTAAAAAATCATATAAAATTAATTAGAATAGGCTGGTTCTTAAGGAAACTATATAAGTAATATTAATTTCAAAATTATGGGTTCATATTTTGATTCTACATACAAAAATATAGAGGAAAACTAAATTTCACAATTTTTTTAACTTCATTTGATATTTTTAATAAAAATAGAAACTTATAAGTGAAAAATCGTGCGTTTTCGATTTTCTGGTCACCGAAGCTCTGCTGGTGGTGACCCCTTATCGGAAATCCCTCTTCTACCGTTAGACTTCAAACCTCAAATGGTCACCATGTGAGGTCTCATCTTCTATATTTTATAATTTCGACCATACTTTCCCTAATTTTCTATTTTTATTCTAATTATATATTTTGAGAGCATTTCTTATTGGTCTTATATGACAAAGGTGAGCCAACAGAAGTCCACAACTCCTTTATAATTAGTTAGGTTGGTGGGTTTTTGTCTTCTTTTTTTTTTTTCTTTTTTTCTTTTTCCTTTCTAAGCATCCAATTCCAATGTATTATACATCAACTTCTGCTCAGGCTCTAAGGACAACTCATGCTACTACATCCTAGGTTCCCTTGTTGTTTGCCACACCAATTCCTCTTGCCAAAACAAATGTGGTAGGTTAATTTTGTTAATATTAGCATTTTATGGTATATTTTATCTTATATTTGGTATATCACACTAATATATATGCATATCAGTATGTAATATGTATATTTAGTGATCCTATAATTATTTTACATATAATTCAACTCCAAAATATTGTTTTTATAAGTTAAATAATTTATTGTTAGAGTCTCGTAGTTATTCGAAACTCAAATTTCAAGTTTTCGATAATTATCGAGAGTACTTGGTAAAAAAAGCATTTTATTGAAATTAGATATTATATATATCTTTTATTTTAAGAAATTGATCTTAGTAAGACTCTTCATCTAACTTTTGTGACCTTATATTAAGGTTTTACTCAATTCAAACTATTTTTCTCGGAAGCCCTAAATCATATTGAATGCCTTAATGTGTATCAATATCAAGCAGTTAGGATCAAGTCAAATGACTAAACTCATTCCTTATGCTTTCCTTAATAACTTTATTCTATTCCCTAATAAATACTATTATACTACAATTTTACTCCATTCATTCTAGTATTCATGCATGCTATTAGGAATTGGAAAATTCAGTAACGTTTAAAATGACATTAAAATTCATCATCAATCAGGATGATACCATTTATTTACACATCTAGTATAGCTCCTTCCTTTTCCAACCATCTTGAAATTGCTTTGTTTTTCATGGACAAGGTAAGTTTGCGTACGCTTACCATGTGAATAAATACCGATTACCATTCGAAGCATATATTTACATGTAGTTAAAGTAATTTAAGGAGCCTCCATATAAATAGGCAATGTACTAAAACGAACACTTTTATTCCAAAAACTTTGATATATAGTAGATAGATTTTTTTTTTTGTTTTTTTGTTTTTAAAGCAAACTATTATGTGTGTTACAACTTTTTGGAGAGAGGAATCGGACATATTAATTTATTCCATTGGAACGCCTATGTTGATACCACTACATTATAAGTCTTTAGAATTGGTTGGTAGACTAAACATGAACTTGTAAAAACAAAATAACAAAGGAAAACACAACATTAAGAAAATCAAAAGCTACTACTACATAATGCTAAAACGTAAATTATATAATTTGAAATCTCCATAATTCAGTGAATGATTCCTCATACAATGCACACAGTGATATCATGTAATTGTCATTCTTTTAACTTCAATATTGAAATCATAGGGATAACGAAATTATCATGCCAAATCCATTTGAACGAATACTACTTACCTCATTAGTTGGAATACATTTCCATGCTTATCTAAATCGAGGAGTTTGACTTTCAAGAATTTTTTTCCTAACAAATCGAAGCTCGGCAACAACATCCTTTATGTTTTTCCTTTCACTTGGCAAATTAGCGGAGCAAGAAACTCCAATCTCAAATATGGTACTTAAATACTCCAAAATAGGTTTTCTTCCATCAGATAGCTCTTCCATTTCAGCATGTAACATTGGATCTACTATTTCTGCAACTTTGTCCGGTAAAGCAGCCTTAACAAAACAATTTAGATTTAAGCTTCCATGGAAAATATCATCATTTGGCCTCTTCCCAGAGAACATCTCCAGCAACAGGACTCCATAACTATAGATATCTCCTTGTGTTGACACAGAAGTTCCCATTCCGTACTCTACAATCAAATTCAAGCATCATCCTTTTGGTAAAGATAAGCATAATATGATATTGGCTTTTAATGGAAGGTGAGTGAAGTGGAGAATGTGGCACATAATGGACTGTGATAAGGTAGCATTTGTTATGCTTAATTTGTTAAATGGTGTTACCTGGTGCGATATAGCCAATGGTTCCATTGAAGCAAGTTGAGCTTGTTTGACCTGTTATACCATTATTTGGTGCAACCAAAAGTATTTTAGATAGGCCAAAATCACCAACATGACCAATCATGTCATGATCGAGCAGAACATTACTTGGCTTCACATCACGATGGACGATAGGAACTTCACATTGATGGTGGAGATAATCTAGTGCACAGGCGACATCGATGGCAATGTTCAACCTTTGAATGAGTCCTAAATGCTTGTGAGTCTGAGATGTGCTTTCTCTTGCAGGAAATGGATGTAACCAATCTTCAAGGCTTCCATTAGCCATAAATTCATATACCAGAGCCTTGAACTCATTTCCAGAAAAATCAAATCCTGAACATGCTGTAAGTATTTTGACAAGATTGCGGTGTCTGATTTTCTTCAGCGCCTCACATTCAGCTGAAAAACTCTTTGAAGCACCATGTCTCTGAAGGTCAAACACCTTTACAGCCACGATCATCTCACTTGTGTCTAGAATGGCTTTGTAAACTGAACCGAAGCCACCACTACCAAGCATATTAGTCGATGAGAAACCATTAGTAGCTTTTAAAAGACTCTGGTATGATAATCTTAAAAGATGATCATTAGAAGAGCTTCTCGAGCCTACGTTTTTCTTCTTTCCTGAGCGGTAAAAACGCGAAAGGCTAATCAAGGACAATATTCCAAGAAGGCCACCCAAAACAGCAAGTATAATTTTAACAATATTATGGGAAGCTTTCTTGTGAGAAACTTCATTGTTGCATTGTGGCAACGATAACTTGGGAATACCACCACAAAGTTTATTGTTTCCAATGATTGAGAATTTGCTAGCATTCTTAAAAACTCCATCTTCTGGTACCGAGCCTTCAAGGTTGTTGTATGACAAATTTAAATTCTCTATGAAAGTCAAGTTTGCTAAAGACTTTGGAATTTGGCCAGATAAATTATTTCGCGAAATATCTATCACATCAATGCCTCTTAAAGAACCCAAAGATGGTGGAATCAACCCTTTAAAGAAGTTCCCTTGCATAAATAATGCACGTAGACTAACACAGCTCCCGAGGGTACTCGGAATTGTTTGAGACAACATGTTCTCAGAAACATCTAGAATGTTAAGATTCTCTAGATTTTGAACTAGCTCAGGAAGGGGACCATGAAGACGGTTATGTGTCACATTCATCTCAATCAACGAGAAGATTTGGAAAATTTCAAGGGGTATGCTTCCAACTAGATGATTTGCATTGAGATACAATTTATTCAATCTGTTGCACCCACCTAGAGCATGAGGAATATTGCCTTGAAGCTTGTTATTTCCAAGTGATAGCTCAGCTAGCTGCTTCAAATTTCCAATAGATGATGGAATATTCCCGGACAACATGCTACCATCCAGAAAAAGAATTACAAGCTTTTCTAGATTTCCAATACTTGGAGGAATTTCACCCGAAAATGGATTTTCACCTATTGACAAAGCTTGTAAGTTTATAAGATTTCCTATTTCGATTGGAATTGGTCCCCTTATGCTATTATATGCCATGTCCACAGAAACAAGAGATGACAAGTTGCCAATGCACTTAGGTAATATTCCTCCAAAATTGTTGAATGATATGCTCAATGCATCCAAGATAGTGTTATTGGGTAAGGAACATAAAAAATCTAAGTCTTCTGCATCTCCATTTCCATGATGATTATATGCTATCTGAATGGCTTGAAGATTGTGCAGTTCTTTTAAAGAAGGCACTTTACCAGTAAGTTTATTCCAATTGGATTTAAATGTGATCAAGCTTGAGGCATTTGACAATGAAATAGGGATACTTCCTGTCATTTGATTGCCCCATATATAGAAATGTTGGAGATTTGAAAGAGTATTGAATAGGTCAATAGGAAGATTTCCATTGATCTGGTTATCTGCAATACTAAACACTAACAAAGATGAAAGGTTGTACAATGAAGGAGGAATGGATCCTGATAATCTGTTTCCTGGTACACTAAACCATGTGATTTTATTGAGCCGGCCAAGTGTATCGGGAAGGATACCATTTAAATCATTCGCAACTAATTCTAGCCTCTCTAGGTTTGAAAGGTTACCAAATGAAGGAGGAATTTTCCCAGTCAAGTTGTTTTGGTACAACGAAAGGTAAATGACTTTCGACAGGGAGCCCAACTCTACAGGTATCTCACCTTCAAGATAATTACCTCCAAGATCAATTCTTTCAAGGTTGTGACAATTGGATATGTTAGAAGGGATCTCACTGGTCAATGAATTATTGCGCAAACTTAGAACCCTCAATCTTTGTAAGCGGCCTATTTCAAGAGGGACATTACCTGTAAAGCTATTGTTCTGCAGAAATAATCCCCTTAAGAAACTCAAATTACCCACATATGGAGATATAGTACCTGTAATCTTTGAAGAATTAAGATATAATACTTGGACTCTCTTGTGTTTGCTTCCACATATAACTCCATACCATTCGCAGAGAGATGTGGATTCATTCCATGAATTCGTAACCTGAAGAGGATCATTTATTCTGGACTTAAACTCAAGTAGAGCCTCAATATCTGTTGTTTCATTTTTTGGATAAGCAAAGACAGGACAAAGAAGGGTAGCATGAATAATTAAGAATGTTAGGTGCAAAGGAAAATTTCCCATGATTATCTGAGTTTATAAAAAGTCGAAAAGTAAATTGGTTTCTCTTCGGTATAGTAGAAGTGCTGTGTAATTGTGGGTTTCTTCCTAGTATAAAACTAATTGAGAGGAGAAACTATACTAACAAATTGAGCTAAGTCTTTGGCTTTATATATTTCATCCCAATGCGTAAACATCACTCTTTTGAAGTCAGTCAACTCCAATATTTTTGCAGAATAAGCCTTCTAGACTCTGATAGAAAGTGATATCTAGCATGAATTTTGGCCTCATAGGTAACAACAAATAAAAATATAGCATATGGAAATATTAGTCACCATTTATAATACTTGTTATAATATAATTCATAAAATATCAAATTTTCATTATAGTTCTTATCTATCATTCGTTCCATTTCTAATAATTTTCCTTAAAACGAAAAGAGCTTTATAAGAAATTAATGTGCTTGGACAGAATATATAAGCCATAACGTGATTAAAGGGTTTCAAACTATCAAATGCTTCTAGAATAGGTTGATTTATGACCGAATAAATTTCAAAGTTAGTGATGTGACGAAGAACTTTTCCATTATTAGTTTAAAAAAGTTATGCTAAGTTCAAAGTTTAAGAATTTTTAAAGTACATTTTAATAAAATTAGAAATGTTTTTATATAAAGTTAAAGTTTAAAAGGTTATTTACAATTTATGGGAATTAATTGATAATTTATCAAAATTGAAAAGGGATGATTTGCAACGTTTAAATGTTAAAAGGATAAAATCCCCATATAGAAGAATGTTTAGGGAGTCACTTTCATTTTGCCTGAAAAAATCTGTATTATCTTAACAAAATGCTATTAAATTTGCACATCACTTTAAAATTCGTAAGACTGCTTCTTACACTGATTTATTTTTTCGTATCTTGTAAAATGCAACACTTTTAGTATCTTACATTTCCAACAAGTGCATATTGATTAATAAAATTATAGAGCGTAAGAGACGTTAGTGTCCAATCTTGTAAAAATGAACATCCGGACTACGGTCAATTGGAGGCAAATCATCTAAGTCAAGTCTTTAGCTCTGTACTTATCTCATGACAATGCATGGATATTGACTCGTCCAAAGTCGCTCCAACTCCATTATTTCATAGTCATAGTTGATATAAATGTTTTTTAGCAGCCTATATAGACCGCAAGGCTGAATAAATGGCTCCGAGGATATGATATTGTCTATGTCGGGAATCATTTTTTTACCATAAATTTGGATCTTATTGCAAGTCAAGTGATGAGGGAAAGTTCATGGCAAGTGTTTTCTATTATTTTCTTCAACGGGACTTTGATGCTTGGTGATTAAAGAAAAGTCTAATCTTCCTGAATTATATATAATATATATACTATAATCATTAGGATACTACATATATACTATAGTATATAATATACCAGTATATTATATACTATACTATAATATATATATATTATATAATATACTATATATAATATTTATATATATTGAGAGAAATTTGATTTACCAGCATTAATAGGCAATATGTCGATATAAAGTTTTAGATTTAATTGGAAAAAAAGGAAATGGACAAATATGCCACAAACTATTTATAATAATTAATGGAAATTAAAAAAAAAATTATTTATAATAATTGAGGAAATTAAAAAAAAAAAAAAATTCATGGTTTGACGATACATTGGCTTGTTGTGGAATCATCCACCTTTTTCTATTTATAATAGTTGGGGACATATGAGCTGTCCAATTACCGCCCCTACATCAAACTGATACGGAATCATCCGCCTTTTTCTATTGGGTGACTCATTTAGTGAAAATAATTCAGGAAGACTAGACTTTTCTTTAATCACCAAGCAACAAATCACTTGACTTGCAGTTAGATCCAAATTTATGGTCACAAATGATTCCCGACATAGACAATATCATATCCTCGGAGCCATTTATTCAGCATTGCCGTCTATATATGCTGCTCAAAAAACATTTATACCTTATGTAACTATTTTGGCTTTATCGTCAGAAGCAACAATGACTATGAAATAATGGAGTTGGACCGACTTGGACGAGTCAACATCCATGCATTGTCATTGAATAAGTACATAGCTAAAGACTTGACTTAGGTGATTTGCCTCCAATCGTCTCTAGCCCAGATGTTTATTTTTACAAGATTGGACATGTAACATCTCTTACTTTGAACTTACCGTGACTTTTTTAAATTAAAAATGAAAATATTTTTTATATTGTCGATTTATTAAAATTTAAGGAGATCATTTACAATTTTTTTAAAATTTTAAGCAATGTTTGGTAACTTACAAATTAAAGTTAAATAGATGACTTTCAATTTTTATTTTTTTATTTTTTGAATTGAGATTTTCCCAAAGTTACGATAGGACCTTTTTACAAATTTAGGTAAGAGCTACATTTTTTAAGAGAAATACAAATAATGAGATGTAGTTTTTATTTTTTTTTATTTTTTATTTTTGTTTTAAAAAGATATAGGTATCCAATTGATTTGACTTTCAAATGTCCCAAGCACAACAATTACCGGGCAGCTCACCTCCGATGAAAATGATGAAGCAAGACTCTTACCGATAAGTTCTTCATCACATGGTTGATGTCACATTTGGTATTCAACTTTATCAAATTACTCAATTTACTGCAATGTTTCAATTTACTATATAAATTAACTCTATTAGTCTTCGTTTGTTAATATAGATGCAATAGACACGTAGCACTATTATGAATTGATACATGACACCTTTATATATGGTACTCGTTGATGTAGTACAAAATGTTATGTGGCATCATCAAGAATTGACATGTATCTTCACAAGTGGCATACTGGCTTGAATTGACACTTGCCACTTTATTTAGAGGAAAATATTATTTTTCCAATTAGTAAGAGAAGAAGAAATATAATTCTAAGCATGGACTATTCCATGCATATATAGCATATTTTTACTTAACACATAGAGCAACCTATGGTATATACAAGTTTCCTTATCTCTAGTATTCCACGTGGGACATGCAATCTGAAGAGACAAGTGATTTGATCTATAATATTTTTTAGTATTTGCAATGATTTACGATATTATATATTTTAAAATTTTTTAACATTTAACATGAATCGTGTGTATTATATTATTGGTAGGTATTTATACTGTTATTTATGAAGATTATTAATTAATTTAATTAGTAAATATAATGTAGAAAATAATAATTACATATACGAGTTTTTTACTTGAAACGTTCTTACATATGTATAAATATATAAGTTGGATATTATTAAATGTATATATTAAAATATTAGGTAAAAAAATATACATTGAATATATAATTGTATATACATATGAATATGTACATGGATAGATGTGTTTATTAATATATAATACGTAGACGTATTTATAAACATATAAATATGTAAGTATATACATTGAAATATATATATGTACGTATATATCTCCATGAAAACACTTATGTGTATTCTTGGAACTATGTAAGGACAAATTTATACAAATACATATAGAGGGATATACAAATACTTATGAAATGTTTAATTCAGAAAAATATATACGTGTATATTTGTGTATGTATAAGCACGTACATATGTAAAGAGAATTATACATGTAGAAATTTGTATAAATATATGGAAATAAATATTTGAGTATAAAATATGTTCACATAGGTAAATACATATTATAGATACATATGTATAAATGTGTAGACAGGATATGGTATATTGATTTTACTGATTTTATATTATATATGCATATAATTCCATATATAAATGAATAATTAGGGAAAACAATTAACTATTAACAAATTGAGAATGAATTTCTATTAATAAACACTAACTTCATTTATTACATTGAAAATGAGAAAAGAAAATTAAAAAAAAAAGAAAGAAAACATACACAAAAGAAAAAACAATCATAAATTTCATTGAACAGTGAGAATGGAGAATCTAATACTTAACCACAACTAAGACCAGGTAGAAGGGGCGGGGGTATGTATGAAAAACCTTGTCAATTGAAATATGCTTGTTGTTAAGCCCTATAGCTCATCTATCCTATTATATTGCTTGATTTGTTTGGCTCAAATATCAACATTATTCTCTATAGTTGTTAGTCAATTTTCAATGTTTTGTACGCCTCCTCTTATCTCTATGAAGGTTCCCATCATGTGTTGTTATTTGGACATCATCATTCCGAACCGATGGAACAATTCTTCCGTTGTGAAGGGTCTAAGGTCTTGTTATTGTTCCTACCATTCCTTGTCTCTTGCTCTCTAATGTTGACCCTACGAGACGACATCATAATCATTGATGTCTAGTTGTTCCCCTTGACCTTCACCCTTGCTTGCATGTTCTTGCCTCTGCCCTTACCTTATTTGCTAACCTATTTCCTTATCACAATAGAAGTGTAGTCTATTTCTTACTTTTGCCAGGTTGAAAATAGATTTTGTCGCATGCAGTGCATAATTGCCTAAGCTGAACCGTTAGAGAGAAGAATAAACTTAATGAGTCAGCCATAACTTAAATGTTAACCCATTTTCTCATTGAGTGAAGGGTACAAAATTAATCAAATTGATTTTTGGATCAAAAGTGCTATGTCAGTGAAATTTTTGGTTTTTTCCTCTTTCTCTATCTCATAGGTATGACATTTGAATCAATAGAGAACATTTTCTTTTGTATTTGTATGAATCGATCTTATTCTATTCCAATTCCTTTTTTATACCTCCTAAGGAAAATCCCAAATTAGATTTGAAATTAACGGGTTAGTGTGAGCTTACCCATGAGATTATACACTCTTTGAATAGAAATCCATTTTTTGAAAGATCCTGGTTTTTATGCTTTGATGGGTCTTCAAGATCCTTTTGATGACCTATGTTATGCTAAAGGGATGTCTATATGATTTAAATGCGAGAGTATATGAAGGAAGAAATAATTAACAAAATGGTCAATGTTGATTAGTTTCCTTTCTACCATGCAGAAGAGTAAGAAAAGATCTTCACTCAAGAAATTAGTGTTTGATCATAGGGTAATGGAATTAGTGATTATATGGTGTAGAATTTAGATGTATAGTGGAGGATCTTTAGTGGTAAGACGCTTTAAATGTTGGGCTTATGTCTCATTTGGATAGATCAACTACTCTAAAATATGTAAGAATGCTACTGACATATTTTAACTTACCGACATGTGCAACATCTACACCATGCCAATTAAGTAAATTGTTGATGAAGTTTAGCGTGATTTTTAGGACTTCACCAAACATGAATGTGGTGTGGAAGCCAGCATCCTAATTTGTTTCACATAAAGGTAGGATGTCATCATTAGGATAAACGACATTGGAGGTTGCATTAGAGTAAAAGATGCAAACCTAATCTATATATGTCTCATTCTCCAACTCTACTAATCCCAAAAAACTTGTCACTTCAAGAGCACTTCGAAAGTTATAGATTTCGTAGAGCTCTTCAAAGTCATATGATCGGGTGGAGGGAACATTTTGAGTGTAGAATCCATCCATAAAGCAACACCGCATTTAGGGAGTAATAAGATGCTTGGAGTAAGCTTCGGTTGGACCGCTTTAAGGGGCTGGTAGGGTAGATGAGCGAACCTAGGGATGCTTACCGTTAGATTATATTTGAGATTAGGTGTTGCAACAAAGTGATAAGCCTTCCATAGTGAATCTTTGGATAGAAAAAATGTTTCAAAAACAAAGTATACTGGTATAGGAGAGAGTAAGTATGACAAAGAAATTGAGATGAAGTAGTAGAGATGTGAGGATGAATAGAGGAGTGGCTATCTATTTATAGACAAATGAGGACATGTGACCGTTAGGGGCAAATGTGCCAACATATAGCCCTAACGTAGGCACGTTGGCTCCCAATGGTAAAAAAAAAAAAAAAATTGAAAGTTGGGTACCAACGTACCTAAGTTGGGTACCAATGTACCTACGTTAGGGCCAGACGTGGGCACATTGGCCTAACATTCAAATTTTTTTTTTAATGACCACTAGGCTAACGTAGGTACATGGGGCCCAAATGTGTCTACGTTGGCTTACCCAAAATTCAGACGTGGGCACATTGAACTAAAACGTGCCTACGTTAAATTTAGGTCTATATATAGCAGCAATTGCACCACATGCATTTTATTTGCATTATATTTTCAAACCGCACTTAAATTCATCAAAATGCTCTCCTATTCTCCTAATCTTACCTTTGACTACCTAAGAACTTACACTTTTTCTTGGAAAAATGGTCGAATAAGGAAATCCAACAAACACTTTAGTCAATAGACCTTGAAAAAAAAATACATTTATTGTTTATAACAAAATGTGATAGGCTTTAAAGGAAGAGCTATTGAGCCTTCCAAGCAAGTACGTAATCCACTTACTTGCCTTGATAATCTTAAACTGCAATTTTCTAGCCCTCTTCAAATGAATGATATGGTTCTATCATGCCTTTTTATAGTGTCTCCTTTACATATGATATTTGGAAGTCACCAGTTACTACCATCAATGATAGTTGCATGTATGTTACTGCGTACTGGATCGACAATGAGTGGTTGGTCCAAAAAAGGATAATAGCATTCGTTTTTTTCCTAGATTCTTACATAGGGTAAGCGATCACTAACAACATCATTGATAGTGCCCAATCATATAACATCCAAAGAGTTTTTAGTGTTAGTTTTGACAATGTTTCCAATAATACAGCTTCAATCCAATACTTGAAGGGCACATTCAATCTAATCTATGCAGGCAACTTCTTCTACGTTCGATGTGTCTGCAACATCTTCAACTTGGTAGTGAATGTTAGTCTCAAGGGTTAAGGTTTGAACCCTCATCTAGCTTAAATCCGATGTATAATAAATGCCATGCGTGCCTCTAAGAAAAGGCTTACTGAGTTTTTGTAGATCTGCATGGCTAACGGGAACAATAGGGATCAATGACTTCTACCTTTGGACTATACAATGAGGTAGAATTCGACTTACAAAACGCTTTCACATTTACACACGATGAGGGTTAGTCTGTCGACATTCTATAACTATATTATAATTACTAATCCTAATATCACCCTAGGTCTAATGATAGAACATGATTAGAAGTTAAGCAAGAGAATGAAGGCACTCTTGAAGGCCTTCTTGATGGTGGCAAAAAAATTGTTTGGCTCGTACTACTTGATGACTAATCTCGTTAACCTTAACTTAGTCATCATTTTGGACGTATTGTAGCAACAGCAAAGTGTTCCTATCTTGTGCTCTACTAGTTGAGGTATGTTTCAAAAAATCAAGGATTATTTCATACCATTTCCTTACCTCTTCTATGTAACTACTACATTAGATCTAAGGTGTAAATTTTTTGCCACTCATAGTCTCCTCAAAGAGTTCTATTGGAGTGTTAGGGTTTAAAATGCTTAGCATCATGCAATCGCTCTTAATTGAAAAGTGCAAACCATGCTCAAATTTGTACGCCTTTCATAAGCAAAGGTTGCATAATTCACCCTAACAAATGTGGCCTAACAATCATGTACCCAATAAGTGAAGTAAGCAAATTGTAAGAAATAGTAGAGATCCAGTGAACACCTCCAATTCTAGCGATGAATTCAAAGAGCTACAGTTTATGAGGTGTAACGATAGGTGGAAACGGAAGAGGAAGATTACGATGTTTTCCCTTGGTGGTCCAACAAAGTGCACATGACACTGATCCTTTCCCTAGTGGTTTGTGATTCTCTAATACCCCCGACTTCTTCCTTTTTGAGTTAGATTTCAGTTTGGGTAAGCAACTCCGTAATCCCTAGTGCCTTTTAATGCATCTAAAAATTGTTGAAGCTTGCATGTGCTTGGAGGATTGGGTTGATGCACAAATATGCAATCAAAGAGGTCATCCATATCCATGTTCTTAGTAGTGACAATGATGCAGGGTCAAATAATTCAAATGAAGCATTGGGCATTGTCTTAAGTAAAGATGGAGGTGAGGATGGTGGTAATGATGGTTAGGATGATGCGGACGATTGTAATTGACTTGCCTTTCTATATGATTTTTAGAGACTTATTTTCTTTTTCTTTTTTTCCTTTCATAAATTCCAATGATCTAGACTAGAATTTCACTTGTATCATGAAATTTTGTTAATGACAATGTCGTATGATGACCTCCTCCAGTTTACTTTCCTTATAAATGGATGATCTTAAGGGAAAAAAAAAAATTAATCATATCGAACCTTTTAATATATGAAAAAATGAAAAATAAAAAAAATACATTTTTCAATTAATAAATAACATTTGAATACATCATTGTGAATAGTTAAAAAAAAAAAAGGCAACAACTGATGAAATTATATTATATGTTCACATTTGCTAATTGAGTAATTTGTTAATAATTTATTTATTCAAAAATTTAATATTTACTAAATAATTTACATAATATATGAAAGAAAATATTGTGCATTTATTAAATAGTTTATTATTTATTAAATAATTTACTAGTCACTAAATATTTTATTATTGATTAAATAATTTTATTTTTCATTGAATAATTTATTATTTATTTAAAAATTACAACTTATTAAATAATTAATTACTATTAAGTAATTTATTTTTCATTGAATAATTTATTATTTAAATTATTTCTTTATTAAAACAACCTATTGTTTAGTAAATACGTCAATTACTTATTAAATAATTTATTTTTCATTGAATAATTTATTATTTATTAAATGCTTTACTATTCATTGAACAATATATTATTTATTGAATAATTTATTTTTTCTTCTAGAAATGATTATTTATTAGTTAATTTATTTATTCAAATAACCTATTATTTTAAAAAACATCATGTTTAATAAAGAATTTATATTATTTATAATAAATAAATGCCCACATGTACTACTTGTATGCTTGTGTGCTCATGCCTGAACCACCTGCTAATAATTGTGCTTGGCATGCTTAGGCTTCGTGTGCTCATGCCTAGCATACACATGCTTGTGCTTTTGGATTTTTTCATGTACTTGTACATAGATTGCCCAAGCATGAGCTCGTGCGTTCTCGAATCGCGTGCTCGAGCCCACTTATTACCCTTAGTTTGATGAATGAGTAGCACCATATATCTATCTAAACAATGATTTTGAATTTTTTTTTTCTTTTCCCTATACTTGATGGAAATCATTATAGTAAAAACAAGATAAAAGATAAAAATTGTTCATTGCTTAGGAGACTGCAGAACTCTTGACAGTGAACTTCATCCAAACATCTCAATGCGATGTTTGAATATGGTGTCAAAAACACTTCTTCAAACTAGAGCACAACAATTTGTTTGAAAGCCCTCTATGGGGCATCAAATTGAAACCTTTAATGTAATTTCATTTTTTCATATTTCTTTTCTTTCTATTGAGATTAGCTCCACAACAACCTGATCTAGAAGTTTAGAGTAGCAAATATGGTACGGTTTGTTCTACAATAAGGCATCATTAAACTGTAGCAAGTAAAATTGTGGTTAATTATATCATGTATACACCATACAACACGGGCAGACAATAAGATCAGAATCGATATCCACTAGATTCCACATCAAAATTAGCTACAGGGAGCCATATAAAGCAAGAACTTCACCTAAAGCGACATTTGTTGTTAGATGTGTGAATTGGAGAAGCACCTAGAAAAAGAATTATCTCATATGAGTTCCTACAAAGCTGGGATGTAATGCCTATGAATATCTGAATTTACTTTAGATTGCAATGCAAGATACGTATTTATATCTTGACATATGTTTTGTTTTTTGCGGCAACTACATAATATTGTAAGTAGGGATTTATGTAGGATAACAGTTTCGAGGCTACATATGCATTGTCTCGCTCACTACGCTTTTCATTCTTTTGGAAGTTCAGCAAAGCAAGCAACTCCAAAATAACAACAAAGTATCCATCTAGATCCCATTACTTTGTTTGACTTGGAGAGTACTCAACTCTTACTACACTTTCCTTACAAATTGCTGGATACAAGATTTCTTCTAATTTTTCACGCAACAAAGTATCAATATGTCCACTTCACTATTTTTTTCACTGATTGATATATTTCAAGACAATTTAGTTGATAGACACTTTGTATACATCTCTTACCGTAGGTAACCAGTCGGCTAAGATTATGGTATACATGGTGGATCCAATTAAGATGTACCTTGGGGAGTGATAAATTATATAAGAAAGCATAGTTATGAATTTTAGAGTTGCCCCCAATTTCTTAAATCATTGGGAATTTCTATCATATGATCGTGCTAATAATTCTATTAGATGTTATCCAATCTTGTAGAAAACATCACTAAGCCTAAATTACATACGATTGGAATTAGCAATGTCTTTAGCTCTATATGAATGTCATGTCAATTCATTGATGTCAGATTCGTCCTACTCCCCAGTATGTCTACAAAATCGGTTCTTATCAGTCCTTTGTTCTTGAAATTTATCCTATTGGTCCAAATTATGGCACATACTTTTTCATATGCATGGGGCTACTGGTGGCTAGTCGACCAAGTCTTGTCTTTGGCATTATGTTTATACTCTTTATTAGTCTTTCACTCAAGATAAACAAGATTTTAGAGATGTTACTGTTTTTCAAGTGAATAACAAATTGGAAAGATACATGGTAGACATTCGTTTCATTACCATGGATCTGGCCTAAAACAAGTTTGATGAGTAAATGGTACATTCCTTGAAGAAAAATATGATGCAATAACATCTATTTAAGGTTACTTCTTATGCTGCTTCTAAGGCCTAGATTTTGAGAGTAAATGACACTTACCAAGGCATTGAGGCAGTAGATAGTGTGCTTGCAGGGTCCGAAACAATTTTGCTATTGATGCACTTGATAAAGCAATTTTGATATTTGCAGTCAATATAGTTGCCATGAAAAATTTACAAAGCAGATTACGATTCTAGAGCAAACATGGGAAAAGGCATTTGTATAGATAATTATTATTTTAAATAGATTTGGGCCCTCTAAATTTTTCTTCATTTCCTTTCTTAAACATGTCGCAAAAGACGGTGGTAGAACCTCTAGAGATCACAACTTTTTGAATGGGAGGATCTATTTATTTGGGCTATTATTACTTGCCTCTAAGAAAGGGAAGCCCCGCCAGCTGTTGACGAATTTTTGCTTGTCAGTAGTAAGGTTGTTGCAATCCAGCATATTAGAAGAAACCTTCACACTTAATGTGTGTAAACCCTAGGAAAAACAGTAGTTAAACCTTAACTCAAGTCCGAGTGTTCTAAACGGTACAATAAGTCGATAAGGCTAATAATAATAAAAGAAAATGAAGTTTAATAAATCAAATATAACACCGATAACAAAACCTTCGAAATTTATCAAAACCCTAAATCGCTTACTAAAACCCTAAAATTCGTTTATGCATCATTAATCGAAACTGAGCTCAAAATTGCTCGAGACCCAAAAATCATAAACGTAAACCTATAAAATAGTTAAATATTACACAATAGCAATAAAATTATAGTCGAATGTAATTTTCGACTAAATCGCCTATTTGTACGATATTGTAATAAAATTTTCATAATAACTTGTAAAATTATAATTGTAATGGGTACCGGTTAAATTGATAAAATTTCACAGAATTTTGAAAACTAATCTACGAGGAAATTCGTTATAATTTATATGATTCGAAAAATTACACATAATTTTTAATAAATATCATTTTCCTTCTCTACTAATTTCAATTTATCTCAAATCTTCTCTTCATTTCCAAATCAAACCCCTTCCCTGCACAAAACGTAAAGAAGAGCAAAAGTAAAAGAAAAAAAAATAGAAGAAGTTACGTAAACAAGTAAAAGACATGTGTAGATTTTGTTTTTGTCTTATTTCAATTAATAAAAAGTGAAGTTAGCTTAAAAACTAAGCCACCATCACATGAGCAAAGGAAAGATTGATATAAATATAGAAAGAGAAAGAAAATTCTGCACAAATACACACATACAATTTGCAAACCGTGAGGAAAAAGGAGAGAAAAAGAAAGAAAGAAAAGAGAAAAAGAAGAAGGAAAAGAAGAAGAAAAATCCAATTTAATTGGTAAGTAATTTATTTTAAGAAATATATATGTATATGATAGTATACATGTGTAGAGCTATAGTATTTTTATGGTATTTTATGGTATTTGTTTTATGGTATTTGTACATCTTATACTAATAGCATATGTTTATATGTATAAATACCTAAATTTACTTATATGTATAAATAGAAGATTAAGTATGTCTACATGTATGTACCGAGGTATATAGTATATATTATGTATTTGTTTTTTTTTTATATATACCTCTAATTAGTAATTTACATAATTATAGTATAAAGATATATGTATGTGTACCGTAACTTAATATATATATATATATATATATATGGGTATACATATATGATTATATATATGTGTGTAGTTATATAGGATATAGTGGAGTATTCTTATAAGTATATATATATATATATATATTTATATATATATTATATACGGTATATTATGTATGAAATGTAGAGTATATATTTATGGGTATGTATGCCGAACATATATGTATGTTTTTCTAGGTATGTATATATATACATGTAAGACATATAAATAAATAAATACGAAATATATATTAATATATGAATATGTGTATAATAAGAGTATGTTTTAAATAAATACATATATATATATATATTACACGTAAATACATATACATATATCATACGTGTAATACATATAGTATATGTGTATATATATATAATACCGTAATTCATGATTTTACAATAACATAAACCATAAACTATATATTATAAGTATTGGAATATATATATATATATATATATATATATGTATAATCGTAAGGTACATAAGAAGAAAATAAGAAAAAGAGAAAAATAGGAAATATACCCAAAATAACAAATATATGATTTAAGTAATTAGTAACTTATAAATATGTTACGAAAAAGATAAAATCAATATTTTATAATTTTTAAATTTAAATAATAATTTTTGTGATATTTTTGTATCACAATTTAAGTTACGAGTCACAACGTCCAAAACGGACCTCGTTACGGGAAAATACGCTCGAAAACGATCAAAATGGACTATAAGTTCATAACGATCCGAGCTAAAACGAAAAAGTTACACGCGATTCGATAAAAAGCTCGAATCGACAGTTTCACGTAACTAAGTGAAATAAACCTTATACATTATAACTCTAGTTAGTTTTAAAATTCCCTATCTTACAAATTTTCCTTATTCTCAGGTGATCACGATATCGACCCTGAGCTGCCCACCGATTATTACGATCCCTGAACTAGCCATGGCCGAGTGAGTTTTTCCTTATGATTCCATACTTGTTTGTGTTTGTAAGTAGTGAATCTAAATTATGATGTATAAATGAATGTGTATGGGGTTGGGTTATGCTTGTGCATGATAATTGTTGTGAATTGTGAATCTACTTTAAAGTTCAATAATATAATGTTTGATGCATAGTAGATTCAATAGATTGATTGTTTGTGACTTGGAATGATCACTGATTAAATATGACTTAACTTTTATTCGACTAGAAAAGTTAACTTGGATCATTCATAAATCATGCACTGCATAACTATTTCCGGGCAGTCACATTACACGGAGGTAGCGAGAGGCCATACTTGGGTTGATTATTGAATGTTATTGATTTCGTACGGTGCACACGTGCGATATGACCTTACCCTTGCCCGCGGGATGACTAGGCGTTGGAGGCGCCAACCGCCTGGCTATGGGTCGAGTCCAGAGGCCTTCGTTTAGGGGTGAGTGAGGGCTGCGTGAACCTACTCACAATCATATGTAGAACTCGTTTTGATAAAGCTGGTAATGGATGTACCATTACATTTTAAATACGAAACGCGGAGTTTCGTTATGAAATAAGTTCTAATATGATACCCGGATCTGACTGTACCGAAGAATCTCCAACCCTGACTTCGGAGGGCGTTAAATCTGAGTTACATGCAGTACCTGGTCACCTGCATGTATTTGTTTGGCATACTGCTTGTTCATGCATTCATTTGGTTGAACTTAACTATGGTATAACTTGACTGCTGTATGGTTGAGGGAAAATATCTCACTAAGCTAGTAAGCTTATACCCTCGTAGACTTCTCTTGCAGGCCGACTTATTCGTGGAGTCAGGCCGTCGTATGCCCGAGGTTAGCTTTCTCTACGGGATCAATGTGGGAGCTGTTTGAGGACAGAGAGTACTTTTGACTAAATGTAGAGTTGAATATGTAATTTTTATATTAGTCTGACTTTAGACATGTTTCAAACGCTATATCTGTAAACTTTTATACACATAAATTATGTGTTATGTTTTCTATATTATTATTTGTCATGAAATGCTATTGCTTAAGCTTGCGCACTCTTGGTAGTTAGTAGTAGTTGTAGCCTTGTGTATCGTATAAAAGGGTCGTCGATTGTAAGGGAACTCAATCTACAATCCTTTGTACGGTATATGGCGACTGCCACGACTAGCCCCCTTGGGTCGCGACAATGTGCCCATTAGCGGTCCACCTTCATGAGGGATCTTACCAGCAAGGCCTAATAAGTTAGGTTGCAAAATTGTTCATGAGAAACTCTTGTCTTGCTTCTTTCAATCAAAGGCCTCAAAAGCTTAAGTATTCAATTTTGGCAACAATGTACTATTGTATATGAGCAGATACGATATTATGATAATATTATACGTCTAATATTCATATATAATGGGTTATACTGTAACGCCTCAGAACTTGAATGCATCATAACCCGCCACGTATCCTTACCATTCCAAAACACGTTGAGACTCTAAAACCAATTATATTCTCCAAAATCACTTGTAATAACTACTTATTAAGTACAATACAACAATTTTTCCATACATTAAGTCAAGTGACTTACAGCCGAGTTACATTAGCTACAAACATATTAAATAATTAAATCTTGATTTTTTACAACATACAAAACTAACTGTCTCTCTTTCCCAACCGATGGTAGCAATTTCCATTCTCACCACCAATAGAAATATGTTAAATCAATGTGTAGCTGTAAAAATAAAGGAATGAGCTAAAGTCCAGTACGGGTGCACAAACACACACGGATGTTAAGCCCAAAAATTCACATGTATATAATGCAATTGTAACAAAATATAAATAAACAATAGTTTAATTATCTTTAATTTAGACCAGTAATTAATAAAGGGTTACTCATGACCCTGCCACATCATGATCCTTATCCACATACGTAGATGGATATAATATAAGTTTTCTTTTAAATATTTTACGCTCAGAATCTAAAGTCCAAAAATCTAATATTTTAGTTGTGTTGTCCTCTATGAAAATCACTAGGGAATCCTTTCATATTATTAGTAGTTGCTCCTCTATAGAATTGCTAATGTAGGCCCCTAAAGTAAGCAGATCAAGCACAACCAACAATCAAGGTCAATTAGGCTAAAAATAGATTAGTCTGGTTAGTTCCTTTCTAACTTAGCAAACACAACCATACAAACAAGCATTACGTGCCTATGATAGCTTCTTGCCAATTAATCAAAAGTAAATCAAAAGAAACACTCAATCCTCTGAAGCAAAACCCTAATCTCAATAAAGCAATTGAACCTAACCCTATCATGTCATTAGTTTTAAAATACCATTTCATATGGTGTAGGAAAACATGGAACAGTAACCCATATAATATTAATAAGCTATCAAGCCCTTTGAATACATTTGAGATAACATCCTCATCCGCATATTTAAGAATGCCATTTAAGTGGTCCGTTTGATGCATACCTTCGCATGAGAGGCCTTTCAAATTTAATTTCAATTAGAAATTTCAGTAACATGAATCATACACACGTGGAAGGAGAACAAGAGGAGATCCCTACGGAGGAAATCAAGGAATATTGCACTTTTTTATTTTTATTTTTTGAAAAGAAGGTCCAAAAGACATCTAACTGTAGAGAAAAAAACATTTTGATTAGAAGGTTTCACATCTCCATAAGAAGTACCCTTCTCAAGTTCACAAGTTAAGTCTACCACTACTAAAATATCGTTACACATTCATGAAAAAAATTCCACTACAGAAACCCGAACAACCAAATAGTAGGTTTGCTTTTTTCCCTTTTCCGGGACGAATCTATCGAGGAAATCAAACTTACGTCGGTTTCAATCTAGTCATCATTATACATCTATCCAACTTTATGTGCTACATCATTTTGAATCAACGGTGTTATAACGGTAACCTATTGGATTCTTTATTTGAACTTTATATTATAATGTTTACTCCTGATTTTAATTACCCAAAACGTTGATCTTCTAAATGAATTTGTTTCCAAACGTTTGTTGTAATTTTTTCGTCTATGTAATTATCTTGAAGGTTATTTAGTGCTTACATGAGTATTTTCAACACAACCTATAATTATGTTTTCTATTCAATATCTCAACACAACCTATAATTATGTTTTCTATTCAATATAACCATTACTTTAGAGGTTTTCGTAATTAATAGTGTTTTGCGAATGCGTGAATAACTCTACTTTTGTACTTGACGTGATGATTCCTTGAAAAACTCATTTATGTATACGTTTTTAATATATAGCTGTATTAAAATACATGAACAAGTATATATTAAGAATTCCCAAATTACGTCCTAATTATGTCAGTAGAGGTTTTATTGGTAATGGTGAATTCATAAATAATAAAAGATTAATATGACAAAATATGACAAATTATGCAAGCACAGTAAAATACCGAAATAGTAACTAATAGTGATTAAAAAAGAAAAAGAACCATTTACACAAAGTCTCTATAATGGTACATACTAATTTTAAAATATGAGATGTTATGCAAAAGTATGTATATTGACTGATAAGTAATAAAATTATATAATTAAATTATCCAATGTAGTAAAATTTTAAATACTTTCTACGTGAAGTTTCGTTGAAAAATTTTATCATAATAAAGTCAGAAGTGTTATTCGTGAAATCTAATAATAATGAATGATTTCAACATTTCATAAATATATTATATGATGTGTTAATGAGAATAACACTTACAAGACATGAAGGTGTTAACGAAATATAATACCAAACTTTCATAGCTATAAGAGCATTCCCACGCTCAAGATTATCCAGATGTAGCATGCGTTGAGAACAAATTTAACACAAATAAAAATGTAATTAAACCACATAATAAATGCCGAGCCTAATTTTTTAGTTTTTTATTTTTCTTAACTCAATATATATTAAATCCTATGCCCATTTAATATATACCATCGCCTGTGAATTAAGAAAAAATCAGTTTTTTTATTTTTTTTGAAAACCTTAGAGTTGCCACCTGATAGAACTAAAAAAAAGTGATTAAATTAGAACCGATTGGATAGACCAATTGTAATTTAGCTACTAGTTTGCATTTTGAAAACTTTTTGAAAAGATTTCAAGAAACTAGATTGCTTGAATTCAGAGGTTATCCTATTAAACCCTTATAAGTATCACTTAACCTTTCAAATTTAGCTTTACATTTCAAAATACCATAAAACAACAATTTTGTATTAATAAATAGAGAAAATTAAATTTATTTACAATGAGAAAATAATTTTAAAAAATTTCTCTATTTTAAGTTATTCCATAGGTGTCTACATGCCCTGTAATAAGGATAAAACTTTCCATAATTCATTTCGAAAACTTTAGCATGCTAGTTGGTTTTAATTTTGAAAATCTATTAGGTATATGTTTTTAATCCATTTACTTTATTTAAGAATAGTCATCAAAAGGGTCCTAATTTTCTCAAATGTTTATTTTTTTGTAAAAATTTAAAAAAAAATCCTAATTTCAAAAAGAGTTCATTAATATTTGTTTTAAAAAGTATTTTGCTAAATGATAAACTCTCTCCTTTAAAAAAAAAAATCTCTTGGCATAAATGAAAAAAAAAAAAAACTATTTGTCTAAAAAACATATATTTTACTTGTAAATGAGAAAACAAAAATACTTATGAAGTTGAAAACAAAACAATTTCATTAAAGTAGAATCATGAAAAATTTGACAATGCTATACATAGAAAAATTATTGCAAAATTGATAGTGTTATTATGCTACTACATTATTTATGTAATACGTCTTATGAAAATCTAAGTGAAAATTTTTGTTGAATTAAAAGTTTTTACAAGTATTCAAAATATTTTTATTTAAAAATGTGTTTTGTTATCATAAAAAAAGGTGATAATATTAGGCTCTCTCTTTATAAGTTTTGATGATAACAAAAGGTGTTTTATGATTTAATGAAAATTACTGAGTGTACAAGATTAAATTGAAAGCAATGTATAATTTATTGAATAAATAAGTTAAAAGAATAATCTGGGCGCACAGGACAACATAGAGGGAAAGATAGTTTATTTTCTAAACAAAGCTTAGAGGATTTTTTAGAGGGAATAAAAATAGTAAACTGGACAAAAATTAAAGGATTTGTTAGAGACAAATTCTAGAACGAATAGAGATGTGCAAAACTAATTAGATTCGATTATATGATTCACTTATTGGGTGTATTTAAGTGATACATCTAATATGATCCGATAAGTTAGATAATTATCTACGATGATTAAATTAGGGAGGACAATTTTTATCATTTTCATAAAAAATTGTTATGTAGATTTTTTTTAATCCATCATGATATAAAGCCATGAATTGTTTGGATAATCTAGTAAATGAGATACTTATATAGGTTTGAAATTAGATGTTATCGGATTTTGCAAGATATGTTGTAGCTAATTTAAGTGAAGCAAAGATAATGGATATGGATCTCTATTGGGTATTCATATCTTAATGAGTGAAGATTACTCTATATTTCATAATTTCAAATTCAAATTAGAAATTAACTATTGCAAATTTGCTAGGATATTCCAAGATAAAGATTATTGCAGATTAAGTTAAATTAGATACAAGATTAAAGAACAATATTCAACAACATGTCTAAGTTCATTCCATGAATATTTGCATGAAGCAAAGATTTTTCCCTTACTATCGTTTCCAAACTTTACATAGCCTCCTTCTTTCTATTCTAAACTTGTGAACAATAAAACATTACCTAACATATGACGTAAGCACCCACTCTGCAGGTACCACGTTCCAATCAATTTTGCTCCATGTTCCTGTAACCATCAAGATGAGCTTAAGTTCTCTTTAGAACCTATATTAGCTTAGGTCTATTGAAATTCAAGCTTGAATTGTTTAAATTTTTAACTTGTTGATTACTAAGCTTATTATTTTTATAAAAACAATTTTTCTCAATATGTCTAAGCTTATTACAAAAGAAGTAAGCATAAGAATTAGATATTTTATACTTGTTAGTTACTTGTTTCCACTTATTTTGGCTTAAGTATCCTCTAACATACCTTTTGATTGATCTTATGACATACCCTCTGATAGGATACTTCTAATTTTGATTAGGTATCTTTCTGAAATACACTTTGCCTTAAACAAAAGGTTTAGTATTTTCATGCACATTATTGTTTTCAACAAGCTCATTACCAGTTTCTTCTTTTCCTTCTTTTCCTTATAGCTTTTTCTTGTATCATATTTAGCATGCTTTAATGAGGAACCTTTTCTTAAAAAAATTTTCCTTACCTCATTTCTTGAGCATCCTATTGAGTCTCCTAGCCAGTCAAGTTATATCTTCATCATCATCTGCTTCTGAATTTGTTTCTGATTCTATCTCTAAATCAACTTCTTGTGCCTTAAATGCAATCGTCTTCTTACTACTCTCAAGTTCTTTCCTGCGATTGATATGAGATTCATAAGCAAGCAACTTTTTCCTTAATTGACTCATTGATAACTTTGACAAATCTTGGGCTTCTTCAATTGTCACTTTCTTTGCATCCTAAGATCTAGGTAAAATTCTTAACATCTTTTGAACAAGATTAGAGTCATCAATCCTTTAACCAAGTAAGGCTAATTCGTTTGTGATAGTTGTAAAACGATTGAAAACATCACGTGTTTTTTCACTCGACTAAAACTTAAACAGTTCATATTGTTGGAGTAATGAGTTGATCTGAGTGTCCTTGACTATTGTTGTTCATTCATAAGTTTTGCTTAAGGTTTCCTAGATGTCCTTTGTGGTCTTGCAAGATGAAATAAGATAGTATTTAGAAGGTACTATTGTTACTAACAATAAATGTTTAGCCCAATTCTTCTTCTCAGCATTCGTAAGTGTTAACTCTCCATCAATAGCAATTTGAATGTCTACAAACTTGATGATCTCCCATGAATCGAAGTCAATTGCCTTGACATAAGTTTCCATTATACATTTCCAGTAAGCAAAGCTAGTACTATTGAAATAAGGAGCACGATTTGTAGCAACAAAAATATTGCTTTCCACCATTAATCTTTGAACTCTAAATAATTAAGAGTTAGGCTTTGATATCAAATCAAATGTTGGTTAAGATTACGTAACCAAGATGGGGGTAAATTGATCACTTTAAAATTTTTGCAAAGAAAACAATATTAAATTTCCCTTTTGATTACTTAATATGATAGGCGCAAAAACAATAAGAAATAATGAAATATAAAATTAAAAGAGTAAGAGAGTGAGAAGATTAGGTGTAAAATTTATAGTGTTTCGACCTTATGTTTACTGTACTCTTCTAACTCCACTACTGAGGACCCAGTTCTCTACACTAATGTCATTCCACTTTTCACTTCAAAAGATTAATGATAACTTTGAAAGATTACAATCACTAATTCCTCTGCTCTGACTCCTTTAGCCTAACCTTTAGTTATCCATTCTCTTTGCTTCTCTTAACTTAGCTACAGCATATTTTGTACAATCCGATCAAATCTAATTTTCAAATCTATATAAGTATCTAGTTCACCAGATTATCTAAATAATTCACAGCTTCATATCATGATGGATTAAAAAAAAAAAATAAGCATAATAATTTTTTTATGAAAATGATAAAATTTGTCCTCCTTAATTTAATCTTCGTAGATAATTGTCCAATAAGTGGAACATATTAAATGTATCACCCAAATACACCTAATAAGTGGAGCTAAGCCTTTAAGTAAACAAGTTATCCAACTTATAATTGGATCTACTCAGTTTTGCACATCTTTGTTTGTTCCAAAATTTGCCTCTAACAAATCCTTTGAGTTTTGTCTAGTTCACATTTTTTATTCCCTTTGAAAAATCCTCTAAGCATTTTCTAGAAAACAAATTGTCTTTCCCTCTATGATATCCTCTACTCTTAGATTATTCCTTTGACTTATTTATTCAATAAATTATACATTATTTTCAATTTAATCTTATATACTCAATAATTTTCATTAAATCATAAAACACCTTTTGTTGTCATCAAAACTTATAAAGAGAACCTAACAACCTGTAACAAATAAATGACTTTTCTCTTTCTCTTTGTTTTTCATTTTTTGTTGTTTATTTATATAAAGAGAATAAAACAAAACAAATTAAATTTAAAAAAATAGAACAACACGACATGAAAAAACAATATCAAGAATAGGAAATAAGACACATGAAAGTTGAACTTAACTATCTGGACGTAGATCAAGAATTGGTTTAGCTTTAGGTCGCTAATGGCAGCAACAAATTCAACTTCGCATGAGGACTTCTAGACATCAGACTGAATGGGGATCTCTACCTTCATGAGGAAGTGATTAGTGAAATTGATGTTAACACCGACGTCACGGTGTTTAGTGGTGATTTGGCTATGTTTAGAGAATGAGGCAATAATAGTGACGAGTAGTTCAGATGTGTGTGTACTGGAAGTGAGTGGAATGGTCGTGTTTTGGGTGCTTAGATCTAATAGAGAGAATAGTCAATCCTGGACGTTATTGGGTTAGTGGTTGTGATAGAGGCTGAAGTTAGGGTTTGGTTTGGTCACAATGGGGCGTAGAGCGTAACAATGGCTGGTCAAAGGAGAAATGTCAAGTGAGGGAGCTATGTTGGTTCGATGTGTTAAGCAAAATGGCGATGGGGTTGATTGATGTTCAATGCAAATGCTATTCAATGGTCATAGTAGTGTAGAGTGTAGTCATGCGTGACAGTAGATGTATCGTGTACAGTGGATGGATGTGTGATGAAGTGTCGATGGATGTTAGGCATCTAGTGCGTGTGTTGTGTTGAGTACGTAATGGTTGGGTTGTGTAATGGGGCATCATGTTGGGTCTAGGTTGCTGAGGGTTAGTTAAGGCCATAGTGTGGGCTTGAAGATTATGCGTGGTTGCTATTGGGCGAGAGAGAGTTGGGACTTATGGTTATCTATCGTGTTTGGATAATGCATGGATGGTGAGAGGGAGGTTAGTGTGCTACTGTATCAAGCGTGAGGGAGGACCGAAAGAGTCCATTGTGTAGGTTGTCGATGAGGATGGTTATGATAGTGCGGGTTTGCCTTGAATAGGGACTGCATAGATGATCAATCGAGCTTGGGTTTGTCACTTCGTTGCTACAAAATTGCAGCAATGGCATATAACTAAGTATAGGCTATTGGGTAAGTATGTTCAAAAAACGGTCGGTGAAGATAAGTGGTGGTGGTGAAGTTGTTCTCCTCCCTTCCATTGAATCGATAACCAACTTATATATATATATAACATCGAATCTTTTTAGATTATCTTAAATCTGTCGTTGACAAGACTTGAATCTACACATAACTTTATCAAGCTTTGATCTAGTTGTGGTTGATCCAAATCAATGAACGATTTGCTTAAGATTTCGCCATATTTGATGAAGATTCAATAAAGTTCTAATGGCACATGACCAAGCAAGAATAAAAATATTAAAAGATGCCCCTTGTTGCTTGCTATGAGTGTTGAACCTTAAATCTCATAAATACATACCCATGTACTAAGCCAACTAAGCTAGGATTTTTCTTGCCATATGTTGCAACCCATATTTATTTGATCTTTTCTTATCAGACCCACCTTTAGTTTAGGCCTTTTATCCATAACCTAACTTGTCATAGCATTTTAATGTAGCCTAAAATACATGCTATATTTTATCACATAAATATAGAACCTTATTTTAATTAATCTCGATAAAATATCTTTTATATTGGATAGAAACCCATTTAAATATTTATTATGATATTTTTCAATGAAACCCCAAAATTTTGAATACTCTAAATTTATTAAATTGTATGTATACTTTCAATTATTACCTAACTCGACCTTAAATGACTAACTGACTCAATTCGAACACCTTTAACAATTTGTATATTTTTCAAATTTTTTATTTGCCTATTATTTTTTGTTATTTTCTAAATTAGGACCCTTTAATTAAAAAAAAAAAACTACAATGAGGCAAAATTGGAATGTCTAAAGCTATCCCTCTTTGTAGTGAAATTTAATTAAAACTTTGCCATAAAAACAAAAGAGACACCATGTTTGCCCTAGGGATGAAATTCGTCTAAAGAAATACTGTAGTTAGCTAGTTGTCTTAGGCTTAATCTACTGGAGATTTGATAACAGAAAGTTTCGAAAAGAAAGGTAGTGAGGATAGCACCCCTATGGGCTATTGAGAACCCTAAAAGTACTGAAAGGATGGTAATACCCTTGTAGGTAGGCAAAAACCCTAAAAGTACTGAAAGGAGGATAGTGCTCTTGTAGGCTAGCAAAAACCCTAAAAGATACTGATAGGAAGGTAATGCTCCTTTGGGTTAGCTAACCTAAGTGAATGAATGAAACGCTTCTTGAGTTAGCTGAAACCCTAAATGAGAAAAATGAAAACTAGTCATGCTCCTTTGAGTTAACAAACCTAGGCAAACGAGCAAAGTGTTCCTTGAGCTAGCTAAAACCTTAAATGGCCAATCGAAACTTGGCTGTGCTCCTCTAAGTGACTAACTTAGGCTAGAGCATCTTTGGAGGATTAACAACCCTAAATTTAAATTGATTTAGAACTTACTTGTGCTCCTCTAAGCCGACTAACCTAAGTGAATGGGTAAAGTACTGCTTAAGCTAGCTAAGAACCTAAATGAGAACTTGGTTGCACTCTTCTAAGATGATTAACCTAGGCAAATAGGTAAAGCGCTCCTTAAGTTAGCTAAGATCCTAAATGAGATCTTGGTCGTATTCGTTTGAGCTGACTAACCTAGGTGAACGGGTAAAGCGTTTTTTGAGCTAGCTATTACCCTAAATGAGAAACTAGTTGTACTCTTCTATACTGACTAACTTAGGTGAACGGGTAAACTGCTCTTTAATCTAGCTAAGACCCTAAATGAGAACTTAGTCATGCTTCTCTAAGCTGACTAACCTAAGCAAATGGGTAAAGTGCTCTTTAAGCTAGCTAAGACCTTGAATGAGAACTTGGTCATGCTCCTCTACATTGACTAACTTAGGCGAATGGGCAAAGCACTCTTTAAGCTAGCTAAGACCTTAAGTAAGAACCTGGTTATGCTCCTCTAAGCTGACTAACTTAGACGAATGGGTAAAGTGTTCCTTAAGCTAGCTATGACCTTAAATGATAACCTAATTGTGCTCATTTAAGTTGACTATCCTAGGCGAACAGGTAAAGCGTTCCTTATGCTTGCTAAGACCTTAAATGAAACCTGGTCGTGCTCGTCTAAGCTATCCAACCTAAGTGAATAGGTAAAGCACTTCTTAAGTTGGCTAAAACCCTAAATGAGAACCTGATCATGCTCTTTTGAGCTTATTAACCTAGGTAAATGGGCAAAGTGCTCATCGAGCTAGCTAAGATCCTAAATGAGAACATGGTCGTGCTCCTTTGAGTTGACTAACCTAGGTGAATGGGTAAAGTACTCCTCAAGCTAGCTAAGACCCTAAAAGGGAACCTATAAAGGGTAAGTTCCTTACGAGCTTACTAAAGACCCTATGAAGCTATTGAAAAAAACTGTAGGATGTAACTGATTCAAAATGCCTCTTGATTTGAAAAGTTTACAAATGAGGAATTTTGTGAAAACCATTTTTGACGAATAAGGTTCCTTGTTTTGAAAAAGAGTTAATAGACATCAAAAACTACATCAAGGAGAAAGGCTTAGACATTTACGGTCAACTTAAAGGGTATAACCATATTGAAAAGGAAGTAGATGAGATGAATTGAAAGTTTAGCCACTTGGGCCAAATGGACTTGAAAATGGATGGAAAAGACTTATGATAAGTGTTTACTTTCTCTCTCTCTTTTTCCTTCTGTCACTCTTCTCCTTTTTTATTTTTCTCATTTTCTCTCTCTTTTTTTTCTTGTAAGTTTACTAACGGATACAAATTCTTATTTAAGAAGCAAGTGCTATAACCATCCCCTTTCTTAGTAATTATGTGGGGCATCTCATATATTCTTATTCTTTGAAAACGTCTCTTGACCCTGATGTTAGACTCCTTAATGGGGCCTTATGACTTTAAAAAATTTTTTCTAAGGAAAGGGTAACTTATGATCAATCTAGTCAAAGAGGACTTCTTTTGCACTCTTTCAATTTAGATTCCACTCTTGATTATTGTTCCAAATATTACAGTCCAATTTGCAAATGATTTGTTTTGATCAATCCGTTAGGTCGCTTTTGGTTCAATATAATGAATTAGGCCTTTGGTCAACTAGTTTCAAAAGAGATTAATGAAAGGGCCTATTGGAAAGAAACATTTTTATCCAATTTGAGTGTACAAGTTAAGAACTTTAGGAAAAACTAGAATCGTGCTTGCCCTTATTTCAAAAATAATTTTTTTTATTTTAGATAAATTATCCTTTAAGATTAGAAGAGTTTTTATGGAGGGATTGTAGGTGGAGAGGCCTCATGTTTATGATTTGTAGTGTTGGCTTTATGTTTTTAGACTAGGATTACGATTTAGGACCTTGTGTTTTTTTTTTCTTTTTTTGACCAATTGAGCTTCTAGGCCTTCTTTGGTAAGGCTTTTCTCTTTCATACAAACCTAATGTTCAATCTTCTCTCTTCTTTTCATTATCCTTCTCTTTTTTTTTTTCTTACTTTGCTCCATTATTTCCTACTCTTCTCTACCTAGAAGTGATTATCTCTATTACTAAGTTTTTGTCTTTAAGAAATTCAAGGCCCTACATCTAAAGATTCCAAGTGTATGGGTTTAAGGTGTTTAGAAAAGTGCTGGCTCTTCTTCAAAGGGAGCAATTTATCAAAAACAAAAGTTATTCTTGAATTGTTAAGCATAAGTCAATTTTATCCTTCTTTCTTAGTGTTATCACTTTAACCTCCAAATTACCCCATTGTTGAGGTGGTTCTTGATAATGTTTAATTTTAAAATATTCCCTAAATAAGCTCAATGGGGTTAACAAAGGATAATTGTGTTTAAGATTTGAAAATGAATGCCTACTTCATTTTGATTTATGTATCACGTTCAAAATGGGCATCCTTCAAGGAATGAGTCGAAAAATCCTCACTACGATGTCTCTCATCTCTCAAAGTGTTTAAGGGTTAGTGTGTGGAATACAGTTCACCTCTTTTCATTCTAAACATATTAATAGTGAGTTACCATTTCCATAAGTAAAGATTGATTTACCTAGGGTAGATATTGACCTTGCTGTACCTTCCTCCCCTAATCTCTCAAATATGCCCTAATGTGAGAAACAATACCTTTCATTCGATTTGAGTTAAAAGCCAAATGCCATGTACCTTTTGCATTCCTAACAACCTAAGTTGATAATTATTCCAAACTTATAGGTCTTAACACCCCTTCATTATCATGCGTGTTTATGAGCCTAATTCTTTTTAGTCAAATGGGCTAGTATTGTTGATTTGCCCTTTTGTTTGTACCGGAAGTCAAGCTCAAGATGGTGTTTTATGGTTTTGTGTTTTGACTTGGTTTATGGTTGGACTTAATAGCTCAATGGACTAAGCTGTGTTTAGGTTGGTTGCCTTAATAAGCCAAGTGTTTGTATTTGGGTTGGCTGCCTTGATGGGGTGTATGGTTTGTGTTTGTTCCAAGTCCTATAAGGAGTTGTAACAGTAATCGTTAGCAACTTCTTTAGAGAGAGAGAGAGAGATGGGGTGGGGGGTGGTGTGTGGGGGTGGGATCAAATTATAAATGGGGAATTTCTTTCTTATAATTCTATATACAAGCCTATAGAATTTATTTATATATAGAACAATACTTAGATGAGTACTATCTACAAAAGAGGAATACTAAAGAATAAAGAATAGTATGCTAAAGGAGCTTAACATTAATTCTCAATTGTACTTAATGTAATTGGATATTTATTCAATTTTTTTTAACTACGCTTTAAAGTCCTTAATCTAACTCTCATAGTCAAGCTATAATCTTGTCTAGCATCTCCAACAAAGCTTAGTTAGCAACTTCAATGCATTTAGCCCTTAGCTTCTAGTAGCTCGCTTCAACTTATAGCAACTATTCACGGATTCTTGGGGCATCAAGCAACTTATTAACTCCTTGATTATCCACTTATTGGTTAGTTGCCGTTGTTTATAGGTAGAATTTTTTCGAAGACAATTATTTACAAAAGAAAGAAACATGTTATCAGGAATAAAAATGATCAAAACATTGATAAATTTACAGCTTATTACTATTTCCAAAGAGTCAAAGAATGGTGAACATTTCTAAATCTTTTTCTCTTTTTCTCTATATAAGTTTTCTAGAAAACTAAAAATGATTTACATGCGTAGCTTATGAAAATTCCTAACTTATAAGCCAATAGGTCTATTTTATAATAGCTTAACAAGTATGAAGATGACAACTACCTAAAAAGATTATCTGATGGGCAAAATTGGTATGATTCTTTTTTTTCCTTTGATTAAGAATAAAAACAATAAGATATTTTACAAGATAGCAAACACAATTATTTATGGACCTAATAAGTGTGAACATTTACAAATAAAGAAAAATATGTAACATGAATGCACCCATATGTAAGGGACTGACAACTAAATAATAACATGGTAATATTAAGTTTTTAGGGTTGCAATTGTATCGGAATTCCATTATTACAATAGATTTACAAAGAAAATGTTACATAGAAATAGAATTTACAACGAATTTCTACATTTATAAGGATATAATTTACAAAGAAAAATAAAATACAAGAAAACAATGAATAAGTCCTATACAAAGGCCTAATATACATGGATAATACAGAAATTTTAATATAATAACAACCTTTAGTTAGCATACCTCATTATTATTTATTTGTTAGTTCGCAGGTTTGTATATGCAATCTAGGTAGATTCTAAAGGTTTTTAAGCTTTATGACCCCATACGTTTTTGAAAAAACGGTTCATTGGTCATATCGAAGCTTAGATGGAATAACTTGATTAGGCTTAGAAGGCGGTTACCCACAACATTTGAAACCTATATAATGCCCCCTCACTTAAGGTCCTATGATGGCTTGGTTCTAATCGTATCAAACATATATTCATGATGATAAAGCCCCCTAATACATGTCTTCGATAAACTTGCATGGTTTGGTACAAATATAAACAAACAAATAAAATATATTTATAGAAAAGAAATATAACATGGAAAGGGAATTTTGAAAAATAATGCTAACATCGAAAGGCTTCAAGTAGTTAACTCTCTTGACGTCCTTAGTAGAGTTGCCAAGCTGTCGAGTCGCTAAGTTGTCGAGTTTGATTTTTTGGTTTCTTATTTCCCTTTACTTGATCTATATTAAACCTTATGCTCATTTAATATAGACCTTCAACTAAGAATTAAGGAAAACTCATTTTTTTTTTTTAAATTTTTGAAAACCTTAGAGTGATCACCTAGTAGAATGGGAAAGAAGTGATCAAATTAGAATTGATTAAGTAAACCAATTTTAATAAATAAAGAAAATTTTAATTTAGTCACTAATCTAAGTTTTGAAAATTTTTTGAAAAGATTTCAAGAAACTAGATTTCTTGAGTGTTGGGGGATACCCTATTAAACCTTTATAGGTATCACTTAACCTTTCAAATTTAGCTTTATATTTCAAAATACCATAAAACAATAATTTTGTATTAATAAATAAAGAAAATTAAAATTATTTAAAATATATATATATATTTACAAAGGGAAAATAATAAAAAAAATTCTTTATTTTAAGTCATTATGTAGGTATCTACGTAGCTTTTAATGGGGATCAGAGTTTCCTTTAGTTGATTTCAAAAACTTTAGTATACTAGTTCGTTTTAATTTTAAAAATCTATTAGGTATACATTTTTAATACATTTACTTTATTTAAGAAAAGTCACTAAAAGGGTCCTAATTTTATCGAATGTTTATATTTTGCAAAAATTCTAAAAAGAATCCTAATTTCAAAAGAGTTCATTAATATTTGTTTTTAAAAGTATTTTTCTAAATGACAAACTCTCCCCTTTTTCTTTAAAAAAAAAAAAAAAACTCTTGGCATAAAAGAAAAAAAAAAACTATTTGTCTAAACAAAACCTATTTTACCTGCAACAAATAAATGACTTTTCCCTTCTTTTTGTTTCTCATTTTTTTTTTATATAAAGAGAACAAGAGAAAACAAATAAAATTTAAAAAATAGAACAACCGTAACATGAAATACAATATGAAGAATAGGAAATAAGACACAGGAGAATTGGACCTGACTATCTGAATGCGGGTCGGTGGGGCTAGGATCCGGGTCTAATCGGGTCAAGTTCAAGTCACTAATTGCGGCAACAAATTCGACTTCACGCAGGGACATCTATACACCGAATCGAATGGGGATCTCCACCTTCGTGAGGAAGTGATTGGTGAAATTGACGTTAGCACCGACACCGCAGTGTTTGGTGGTGATTTGGCAGTGTTTAGAGAATATGGCGACAGTGGAGACGGGTAGTTCGAACGTGTATGTGCTGGAAGTGAGTGGGTTGGTCGCGTTTGGGTCGTATGGAGAGAGCAGTCGGTCGTGGATGCTGCTAGGTTGGTTTCCGTGACAGGGGCTGACGTTGGGGTTTGGTCTGGTCAGAGTGGGGCGTGGAGCGTGACGGTGGCTGGTCGAAGGAGAAATGTCGAGTGAGGGAGCTGTGTTGGTTCGGTGTGTTAGGCGATCGGTGTTCAGTGCAAGTGCTGTTCGGCGCTGACAGCAATGTGGAGTGTGGTCGTGCATGACAGTGGATGTGTCCTGTACGGTGGGTAGATGTGTGGTGAAGTGTCAATGGATGTTGGGCGTCTGGTGCGTGTGTTGTTTTAAGTACGTGATGGCTGGGTCGTGTAATGGGGCGACGGGTTGGTTCTGGGCTGCTGAGGGTCAGTTAAGCACGCGATGTGAGCTTGAGGGCTGTGTGTGGCTGCTATTGGGCGAGAGAGAGTCGCGGCTTATGGCTGTTTGGATGGTGCACGGATGGCAAGAGAGGCGTTAGTGTACTGCTGTGAGCGTGAGGGAGGACCGAGAGGGTCTGTTGTGTAGGTTGCTTATGAGGATGGTTATGATAGTGGGGGTTTGGCTTGAGCAGGGACTGCATGGATTATCGGTGGAGCTTGGGTTAATCACTTCGTTGCTGCAAATTTGCAGCAATGGCGTGTGACTGAGTATAGGCTATCGGGGTGAGTGTGTTCAAAAAACAGTCGGCGAAGAAAAGTGGTGGTCAAGTTGTTTTCCTCCCTCCTTTTGATCCGATAACCAACTTGTATATATATAGAAAAAAAAAAAAACGTATTCTTTTAGATTATTTTAAAGCTATGTTAGTAAGACTTAGAATCCACACACAACCTTATCAAGTTTTGATCTAATTGTGGTTGATTCAAATTAATGAACGATTTGCTTAAGATTTTACCATATTTGATGAAGATTCGATAGGGTTTAAATGGTGAGTGACCAAGAAAAAATAAAAAATGCTCCTTCTTGTGTGCTATGAGTGTCAAACCTTAAATCTCTTAAATACATATCTAAGTACCTAACCAGCTGAGTCAGGATTTTTCTTACCATACGTTGCAACCCATATTTATTTGATCCCTTTTTATCAGGCCTACCTTTAGTTTAGGCCTTTTATCCATAACCCAACTTGACATAGCATTTTAATGTAGCTTAAAACACATGCTATATTTTATCATAAATTTCAAATTTAATAAATATAGAGCATTATTTTAATTAGTCCCAACAAAATATCTTTTAAATTGGATAAAAACCCATTTAAAAATTTTATTGTGAGATTTTCAATAAAACCTAAAAATTTTGAAGACACTAAATTATTAAATTGTATGTATACTTTTGACTACTACCTGACCCGACCTTAAGCAATTAAATGGCTTGATTTGAATACTATTGACACTTTGTATGTTTTTTTCAAATTTTCTGCATATTTTTATTATTTTTTCAATTTTTTTGGTTATTTTTTAATTAGGACCCTTTAATTTAATAAAAAAAAAGATAAAAAGGGATAAAAAAAGGATGTCTACAATAAATATTCGACTAATTTTGATTTTAAGAAAAATTTAACACGTAAAATATACATTATAAAGATCAACACAATATACTTCTATCAATCTAATGAATATAATTGATAGTTATAATAAATAGATAATACTACTTGTATGCACCCTTGTCCTATAATTAATCTCGATCATTCTTGTTAATTTTTGCTGAAAGTTTATAAAATAACATATATATATATATATACACACACACACAAATACATACTCATGTATGCATGCTTGAATAGGGAAATTGGCACATAAAATTAATTGCAGAGAAAAAAAAAAGAAAATGGTTAATCATAATACTAATAATAATAATTTTCTCATATATATTAATAAAATAATCATATAAATGGTAATATTAGAAATGATAAATATATAGAATACCAAGCCTCAACATGGTCGGCAAAACATTAGGCAGATATGAAATCGAATTAATAACCAAAAGAAAAAAAGGAAATAACAATAAGAAAAAAAAAGAAAGAAGATAAGAATTTATGAAAATGAGATAGTCAATATTCTAATATGATAAACTAAACAAATTTTGTCCAAAGAAAAAGAAAAAAAAAATTACAGAAAAATCAGACATTAAAAAATACGGCACCTTCGAACTCAAACATTTGACAATAATAAATAAATACTACCATTCAAAGATAAAGGTCACTAAGCGAAACTTCTAATGTAAATCCATGTCCCATAGTTAATTATAAAAAAAAAAAAAAAAAAAAAAAAAACAAAACGCAAATTACTACGATTATTTGATCAAATCTTTTTTTTCTCTCATGATGTCACACCACAGGAAACAATATCCTCTCGTACTCTCTCTCTCCTCACTTTGTGTCTCTTAGCTTGAGGTGGACACTTACACTTTACTCTTGCTTTCTTTCTCACTTTCCATTCTTTTTCCCTGTTGATCTCTTTTTCTCTCTACGAGACTACTCTTCAACCTGCTACCCAAGATCCGGGATAATAAGAGACTATATCAAGCGTAAGAATTGGATAGCATAGCTAACGAAAATAATGAAATGAACCTACTAAGAAAAGCGTGAGAAATAAGTTAGTTGTATAACAATACCCTAATGGCTTAATATCAATTTAGGTTGAGGTATTCAGAATGATTTAGGGTCTTCAAAAAAAGTTATCCAAATTGAGTAAAATTTTATTATGAGTTAACAAAAGTTAGACAAGAAATCTTAGTAAGGTTAATTTCTCAAAGTAAACTATATATAATATTTAATTTTAATAAAATGTAATTTTACTAGGTATACTTGATAATTATCAAGAACTCAAAATTAAAATTCTAAATGACTGTAAAACCTTATAGATAAATTATTTAACTTATAATAATTTTGAGAGACAAATAGCATGTAGTATTATTATATAATGATGCAATACGCATTACACATACTTGATATGTATATATATTATGAAATATACTAAATAATTACTAAAAATTATATTAAATCAATAAAGAACTATACAAAAAAAAAAAAAAAAAGGAAACAAACCTGTGATACATGGAAACAAGCGTGACACTAAGAATCAATTGCTCAAGGATAAATTACACTAAGCAAGGCAAACAAATCACACCTAGCATATAAAGCAATTGAGATAGGTAAAAGTGCAATATATGGAATATCAATTGGATTTAACCTTAGTTTCCATTGATTAAGTTAATAATCCCTCTAGACCTCCCTTCCTGGCGTTTTGAAAGAAGGGGAAACAACAAGAAACACTTTAGGATAAATTTGAAAAGAAAAAATCTATGAAATTGAAAATAAAGTTGAACTTTCACAAAAGAGCAAAAGTAAAGGAGCTCGTAAAAGGAACAAAAACCTGATGTATGGAGCTTTTGAGGTCTAAAGGGAGGTGGTCATAGGAGGATTTTTTACATAAGCTTTTTGGCTAATGGTAGTTGGAGCTCTGGCGATAAGGTAATGTTAATTTTAGCATTTAAATTAGTTTATTTTACTAAAAATACCAAATGATATTTGAAAATTATGAAACTAGGTTTTCCTAGTATTTTTATGTGTAGAATCTAAATATCATGGAATTAAAACATCTTATATGGGTTCTTTAAGAAACCTCCCCATTTCAATGAATTTTGTATGAATTTTTAAAAATAGTAAAAACTATTGTTTCAAGCTAATTTTTGGTGGATATATTCTTCATATGATATATTTAATTTATATAAAAATAATTCTTGAAAACCTATGTGGATAGAATTTATTAAATTTATTTTACATAAACTCCCTTAGTATCGAAGAAATAATAGGTTTTAATTAAATTTCTTAATGAATTTAACTTGTAATGATTTCTAGAGCTTATTTATGATTTTGGAAGCATTTAGTTTAGATCTTATAATTTTATGTAATTATTTACCTAATTTTAGCTAATTTTTGGTCAAAATTAAGTTAAAATAAGTATTTTAGATTATATTGTATATTATACTATTTAGTACTTTTTATGATCAAAGTTTAATAAGTATAGTTTTCTGTGTATAATATATTTTATGTAGATTTAATGAAGTATAGACACTAATTATTAACTAATTTCCTATTATTTATGTATATTTTACTAAAAATGATAAATAAGGTAAATTGTATAATTACTATTGTAGTTAGGGAAGTCCTAATTAATGTTACCTACAATTTGTTCTTCACTATTCTTAACTTGGTTTGATTGAGAAATAGGAGTATTATAAGTGGACATGAGCTTTAATTGAATTAGAATCTAAATCAGAACCCATAATAAGCAATTGTGTTTAGAGGTTTCTATAAGTTGAACTTAAACAACTAACTTAGGAGTAAAACTAGAGTTGGAAGGAAATGAACCCATGAATTGATTATAAAGATATTAACGGGTCGTTCACTTTATGGAATGGAATAAGAGGGAATGGAATAAGGATATAATACATATTGTTTTATTTAGTTGGATTTATAAGCAATTTAAAAATATACATGTAATATAATTTTAATGGTTAAATTATTCTCAGTTCATTTTCTTTTTCAACTAATCCTAAAGTAATAGGTGGTGGTGGTGGTGGTTGATGGTGGTAATGGTTACCTTAGTTATGGCAACGATAATGGTGGTGGCGGTGATGGTAATGGTGATGATGGCTACGGTGATTGTTGGTGGTTGTAGCAGCAGCGATGGTAATGGTAACGACGATGGCGGTGGAGGTAGCAATGGTGGTGGTGGCGGCGATGGTTGTATCTACAGTGATTAGTAGTGGCGATGATAGTATCGACAGCTACAGTAGTAGTAGTAATAACGATGGTGGTGGCGATGGTAGTGGTGGTGGCGATGGTAGTGGTGGTGATGGCTACCGTAGTCGATAATGGCAATGGTGGCGATGGTGGCAATGGCGGTAGTAGTGGTCAATGGTAGTAGTGGCGGCAGCAATGGGTGGTGGCGGTAGTAGTAGCGGTGGTGGCGGTAGTAGTAGTAGTGATGGTAGTGATAAGGAATCGTGATTTCTTGATTGAATTAAAAAATCCCTATTACTTGATTTCAAGTAATAGGAATACCTACGGAATTATGATTTTATGATAAAAAACCAAGTGAACATTGTAATAAGGAATAAGGAGAGAATGAAATTCCAATTCCAATTTCATAAAGTGAACATGCCATAAAGGAAGGCAAAGGATAACTAATACAGTTTGATATGGATGAATACACGATGTATGGTATTGCATACGAACCAAAGTGATAGGTTCGGACCTTGAGACGGTTCAAAGGGTAAATGAAAGTTGAAGGTTACACAAGGGTCCTCGTGCACTAATGAAGGATATGATGCACCAATGCCTCACATGAGCTTAGGTCGCACTTAAAATGATGCATAAGTGTGGTTGGAGGTCACTCGCCACTAATCCACACTTAATGGGCTAGATAAGAGTAGTAAAAATTAAGGAAGGAAAACACTTAGCTCATGAAAATGTGTCTAAAAAATTAGGATTGTATTAACCGTTACAGTTATTACAATATACAAGTATTAATATGACCCAATTAGAGTAAATCCTAAGTTAGAGTAATTTTATAAGATAACATTGTAATCAAGCAAAAAGAATATCTAATGGTAGAAAGGATAATACGGGAGTCAGAAAAAAGGTAGTACATGCGTTATTTGCTCAATTTGTAGTCCCAATGATGCTGCTGGTTGAGTAGAGGTAGGTATTGATCAGGTCAGGTTAGCATCGATAGTTCGACAGCTTAGTAGCTTAGAATTAGGAAAGGATTGGTTCAGTAGGTGGCTCATTGTCGGGTCAACTTCGAGTGGTCAACTCCTACTAGTTGTTAGCTTAGCTTTGGCATAGATCAGGTCGACAATATTCTAATTTGATACTTGGATAGAGGTGTTGTGTAGAAGTCAGCTTAGCACATCGATTGGTCACCTCAACAACTTCTTGGATGATGTAGAGAGCGAAGTAACTCGATAGGTCGGACTAAGGGATATACTGTTCCTCAATGTTTAACTCACCTTGAACAACTTAGCAAACCATCTGAGCAAGCCCTTAAGTTTGGGAGCACATGATTGGTCTATGATCCCTATCAATAACTCAGAGGAAGTTAAAGGCAAATGTTCTATTAAATATGCACTTAGAAGCTAAATTAGAGGCAAATTTATGAGTTAAATGAAAAATAAGGGATTCAGAAGCTTGGTTAGAGGTTGTTTTCCTTAAAACCTTAAAGATAATAGAGTTAGAGGGTAGCTTAGAGGATAATTTAGTTAGGGGCTTAATTTGAGGAAACTCAAAGATTGTCTTAGAGGATAGAATTAGTGTAACAAATAAACCCTGAGTAACTCAAATGGCAACTCAGAGGATTTTTAATTAAAGAAAACCACTATAAAATCACTTAGAATCTAGCTTAGAAGATTTAGCAGTTCAGGTAACTTATAAAAAATATTAATTGATCAAGAAATTATGATTTGTAAAGGAGAATAGTGTAATAAGAAGTTGTTTTAGAAGTTAACTTAGAATTAAATTCAAAGACTAAATTGGAACTAGCTTATAATAAATTAATTACCAACAAGCGTCTATTTAACTAGTGTGTGTGTGTGTACTTATGACCTATAATTGATTGCTAGGTGAATTCATGGAAGAGGAAGCTCATGTTAATGAGTAAGATTGGAGATGTACTACTAGTTAACTAAGTAGGTATTTGTGTGTACTTGAGTAGATTTATGTCTACTCCTAACTTTGTGTGCTATGTAATGTCTTGGCTTGGATGAACATTAATTGTAAGTTGATGTGCTATTCGATAGCTTGGCTAAAATTAGCTACAAATTGATGAATCACTTAGTGAGTTATGTTACTAGCTATAATTGTTGCTAATTGAATGGTGACATGACATTAAACTTAGTTGTTATGTTGATACTGATGAATGCATATATTACATTTGCTGGGATCTATGTTATCTTGGATAAGAATCTAAGGACTAACTTTATCTCCTAAGGTGTTTACTTCAGTGAACTCAATATCAAGATCTTAAAGTTGACAAAACTATAAAGTAAAGGTTGGGTAACAAGTGATGAATAAATCTACTCGGATTTGTGAGGTTTTACTTGGTGTGTGATCTGATGCATTCATGGTATCACATGGTACGGCACGACATGAAAAAGACCTATGAGTTAAGTATTCTAAAAATTGAGATATTGTTAGGTCGGTTTCCATATGATTTATCAAGTGAATTACTTAATTTGTAAAAGCTGGGTTTTTGAGCATATAGAGACTACATTGTATTTGTTGGGCCAATTATATGCTAGATTTTCCAACCACTCTATGTGGTTATTACTAGGCTAAAATGTTTGCTAAGTTCCTAGATATGTTATACAGATGCTTGGTTTGAGTCTAATAAATCGAATGAGTTGCTAGGCTAGGTTAGAGTATAAGTACTGATGCATATCATGTGCATGAGCATGGCACACACTCTTGTCGCATTTGCATTGCTTGGCTAGGAAACTATAAGATAATGTAATTAGAATAACTATAAGAATGATGTGCTTGTTGTTATGCTTGATGTTATGTGTTTGTCTACTCTCACTCAGCTCGTAGTAGCTGACTAGATAAATTTCTCTTATCTTCAAGTTATAGATGAATAGACAGAAGAATTGGAGTGACAAGGAGACTTTGAAAACTCTAGCTGAAGATGAGCGCTTGAGAGAAGTCGTTGACTACACGATATGGCTTGAGTACATGGAAATAGCTTTTTAGGAAGGCAGTGGGTATTACTTCACCAGAGATTTAGTAAAGTCATGGTAGCTTAGAAACGTGTATTTGTAAAAGAGATATTATGTTGTATAAGAAGTTTGTAACTGTGATACTTTGAGCATGGTTCACTAATATGAAAGCTTATAATGTTGTTTATTATAACAAATGAGAAATGATTTAGAAGTAATTGTTAATAAAAGAAGAGAGCAGGTTGAATATAGGTTTTACCTTATCCTTAACTCAAGGATGGCAATGAAGAGCCGTTTTCAGGTATCAAGAGTTCGAGAAAAAATTTCAAGTAAACACCTAAAAGGTAGGGTGTTACAATCTCTTCACGTTTCTCTCTCAGTTTGACATATGGATGTAGAGCTGAGCTTAATAACTATGTTTTAAGTCCTAAGATATACTCATTCCCTCTTATTTCACTTAAATTTCTAAGCCACTTGATAAAATAGGTGAGAAATGGATTTCATAGTCTCACTTTCTTTTTCCCTTTCCTTCTTCCATTGGCCCTATTTTCCTTCTGCACTAATTTATTCATTTCTTGTTTTTTCTTTTCCTCTTTCATTTGTTTCTTTGTGGAGCTTCCCCAGTCTTTAGAAAAAAGAAAAAGAACATTCGGACAATAGTGACACAAACTTTGGCTAGTGCAACTGAGAGACGATTACCACCAACACTAAACTAAGGTAAAGTCCTTACTCGTTGAGGCTTCATTTACATCGATTCATGCAATTAAACTGGAAATTTGAACTTCATTTTCTATTGGCTATTTGTGTTTACAAAGCAAAGCCCCATAATTAGTTCTTTTCTTAAATAGGGCTCTTAGGTGCATTAGAAAGTCAACAATTCTGGCCCATTAATAAAGGGCCCAAAACATATATCATCACAAGTTCATGAGTATCTGTAGAAAACTTATTTTTGTCAATTTTTGTTAATTAAGCCAAGTTAATGAATAAAAAAATAAAAAATGAAAAAATAAAACGAAAAATAGAAAAAAGAAAGTCAAGTTAGGTCATAAGAAGTTGAGTTAAGAGTCTAATCGTGTCGAGTTAAATTAAGTTGAGTTATTGGATTAGCTATTGAGATGGGCTGAATCAATTAGTTTTAGGCCAGACCAATTTAGGAGCTCAACATCAGGATTTATTAAATTAATTGAGATAAATTAATTAGGCCAAACCTTAAAAGAAAAGCCCTAACTAGCTAGGGTTTCTAGGAGTTAAGGTAAATTTAGGTTAAATCACAAACAAATATTTCCTATCTTCGATACAAAAGATTCAATTTTTGAGCTTATAAATAATGCATTGGTCAGTAATTTAGGGGGAGATTTTATTTTTAATCACATACACCTAAAACACCACACATGCCCCCACATTCCTCCATGTACTACCACAAAACCCTATACGCCACCATTACACCTCTACGCACCACCATAAATCCCTGCATGCTACCATTACACTGCATACACCACTACAATCCCTACACACTACCATAACATCAAACACTATTGCAAACCACCAAAACACTACGTGTCATCCCTAGTACCGCCACGTTGCCTACAGCACTGCCTTCACTTGTCAATGCTATTGCCCACTCCATTGTCCATCACGTATACCCGTTGTCACCCATTATGTATGCTCGCATCGCCTTCAGTGTCGCCCATCCGCATGCTTAAGCATTGCCCATCGCTTGCCCACTTCATCGCTTAGACACCTGCCATCGCTTGCCCACTCCATCGCCCTTGCTCGCCCATTGCGTCGCCTAGGACTGCTTAGATCACTACCTAGGCTCTCGCCCTTAGTACACCCCTTCCTCGCCTATGCTCTCACCTGAGTGCACGCTACTGTCGCCCAGTCTTGCTCATCCGCATGCCTAAGATCTCGCCCATCCGCATGCTTAGGCACTCAACCGAGTCACCACTCGTGCTTGCCCATAGTGTCGCCCACGTGGGCCTATGTCACTGCCTAACACCAATGATCCGATGCTAGGTAAAATTTTCAGTATTTTTTTATTTTGATTTTTATTTGTTTTAGAAATTTTTTTATTTATTTGCTTTATTGGTTATTTATTTTTAATATTAATTAGTTTTTTGTATTTAAGTGCAGGTGTTTTGTTGTTATTTATTTTTTTACAAGTCTTTAGTTAAATTAGGTTTTTCTTGAAAAATCATTTTTTTAATAAAAAATATATTTTTGACATATAAGGGTCTTTGGATAAATAAATAAATCTAAATTGAGTTTTTTTTTTTCTTTAAAAGATATTCAGTTAGGGTTTTTGTTTAATTTAGAAAAATTAGATTTTTTTAGGTTTTCTTTTTGAAAATAATAAATTGATAAAAAGACGTAAACCTAGCTCAATTTTTTCAAAATAAAAATAACCCACCAATTAAATATTTTAGAAAAAAGAACTACGATCGGTTTAATCCTGATTAGCAAGTATATAGGTACCTTTGGGGCAACCATTAAAAAAATAAAAAAAATATGTTCCTTTTTAAAGAAATTTGAAATAAAAAAAATACTAAAACAAAATCATTTTTAGCTATTTTTACTCATTTAGACACATTTTTAACATTTTTAGAAGAATTACAAAAATAAAGCTCATCAAATTTCTTTTAATTTTCATATAGTGATTTAGTCTTAATAGGTTAGTCCTTGAACCTGGTTCTTCTAGTTCAATTTTCTAAAAAATCAAAATTTTTAGAATATCCGTAGACTAGTGGTTAAATTAGGGTTTTTCTACCCGAAAACCCTAATTTCATTTTTTTATTGATTGAACTGGTTGGCAACTCCAAATTTTTTAAATTTTTTTTAAAAGAAAAGTATTTCCTTAAGTTTAATGTTGAATAATTTATATTAAGCGAGCTAAACTTAATATAGGTTAAACTAAGGAAATCGAAATATGACTTGATAGCATCCAAAAACAATTATCGATGATTATGATATAAATAATTATCAATAAACAGGGAAGGCAAATGTCAATAAAAAAAAAACGAAGGGCAATCACAAAACTAAGCCCCATCAAACCTTGATATCTGATATAGCATAATCACTAGACAAATCATAAGAGAAATATACATAAAAGTCCTTCCCTAAAAAAGTTTGAAAGTGATCTTAAGTAAACTTAGTATGACAACAACTACAACCACATATAGCATTTCACAAGACCTATTCTAATCAAATTTCATTTAACCTTATTATCTAGCAGTAAGGAATCAAGCAAAACTAGAGTATTCATAAGTCTAGATACACCATGAGAATAATGGGATATGATCCACCTTAGTAGGCAATGGATGGTCAATAAGCATATCTTGCTACCACATCCCAGATCAAAACCAAAACCAAAGTTTGAAATCTAAATCCATAGAGTTCAAGGCACGTGCTTAAGTTATGTGAATTCATTCATGAAGCATTCAAATCTTTTTGTTGAACTTGGAACACATTATGGAATGCAAACATGAAAAGAAAAATGAATGAACAATGCTTATACATGCTTAAAGCAATTTACCATAAGGTTCAAAGGATAAGCCAGTTCACAACACAAAAGTCGATGTAGAAAAGGTAACTATTGTTTTAGCATTAGTTTATATTGCGAGAAATCAAATTTAAGTATATACACACATCAAGATCCAATAAGCACTAGGTTCTAACAATAAAAAAGAAACCACGTACAAGTAAAAGGCCTACATATCTCAGTCAAGTCATTCTTTGGACCTCACACGTGTACTTCCATTCAACTCATACATCTTAAGGCCATACACATTCTCTTAGCCTTTGTTCACTTTGAAATCTTTGTACTTGAATTTGATAAAAAATTCAGGACTCTAGTCTCTTCTCTTCTACAATCCTCTCTCTCTATTGGACTATGTTATTTCCTCCCCATACAAACACAACACTTACTCAAACAAATGCTCATAAACAATAGAGTAGTAGCCTTCGGGTAATGTTAATCTTATGAAAGGACTTTGATTTATGGAGTTTTAACGACTTGAAAGTGTATGGAAAACATTCACTAAAATACCTTAAGGAGTTGGAGAATATGTTTGAGCTGTTGGGGTAGATTCATGAATCCTAACGTGAAAGGGGTTGGCTTTAGTCTTGCATGGAAGGTATTTAACATAAGTATGGTAAGTGGGTTAGGCATGCAAACATGAGTATAAGTACGATTGGACTTATTTTGTAGACTATCTAAGCGTGGATGCACATAAAAAGTAGAAGGCATAAACACAATTAAGCATAGGCTTGAGCGCTTGAGCACTCGAGCACAATAAATTTAGTAGGCTACATAAGTACAAGCATAAAAGTATGTTGGTAGCACGTTAGGTTTTTTCTTTAGAAATTAAATAAAATGGTATTTTGTGCAGTTTTAATTAAGTGGGACAATTAATATATTAATTTATTTGTTTAATTAGTTCCTTTTATTGGGGAATTATACCAACAAGTAATTTTAATTTATAATAAATATATTAAATACACAAAAATAATAATAATAATTATAATTTCTTTATATCATTTCATTTAACCAATTTACTTGTTTTAATTTGAATAAGTTAAGTAAGATTTAAATTAATGATTTAATACACTTAATTTATTTAAGTAGATTTATTTTAAATGAAAATTTGAATTAATTAATTCATTTAAGTAATACTATTTTTTTTTAATCAAACTAATTAAATATAACTACTAATTGGATAGTTTAAAAATCAAATTAAGTTACTTAATCCTAATGATTTAAACTAGGCACATTCGTATAAGTTCATTAAAAAGCACCAAACAATTCCTTTAAGCAAAATGACTTGAGATGACAAATACATGGGCACAAAGTTAAATTGTTAAAGGATAAGGGTGAACATGTGAGCTAATTAGCCAAAGAATTAACATGCTAAGCCCATCAATATGCTTTGATAAAGACCCTGCTTGTCTACCTCAAGGTCCAAGATATCTCCATCTTGATGTTGAAAATAATTGCCTTTACCCATAAGAGATAATCTAATTAATCTTTCCATGTACTTTAACATAGGCGTTTAAATTATATTTAAGTCATATTAATTTAATACTAAGTAAGTAAGTTGGCATACTTGAAAATTGAAACCCCTAATATAATATACAAATGACAAAACTAATAACTCCCTTAGAAGTGAACAAAATATATTCCACTCAATGGTCTTCATCCTCATCATCTATGGATCCCATTTGTGTTTCCCTTTCCATGGCATTGAAGGATGCTATGACTTTATCATCTTCTTTATGACAAAAAATTGATTCTACACCTCTTATCTTCTCTTCTAAGCATCCTTCCAATCCTAGAGGCATACAATTGCTTCAATGGTTATTGCTTTGAGTTGAAGGTGGCAAGGGCTCAGGATTCACTCACTTGAGCTAAAAGCCAATTCAGATGATACATCAAAGTTGGAGATGTTAAAATGTCTCTTATAATAAGTGATAAGGTTGACATCAAGTGCAATTTTACTGCTTACCATATGCGACATCCACATTTACCTCATTTTCCCTTAGATGTTGGACCTAGTAGACCAATAGTTCATTAAAAGTTTCGTCGGTAGTATTGCTAGTAGTCCCTATACTTTGACTTATATAGGTGATTTGCTTAGTCCTCTTTGAAGGCAAAGCATGAGAACAGCTAGTTTGGTTGCTGGATCCAAACTCTTAGGATGGTGATTGCATCCTAACCTCTTGATAAAGGAACAAGGATTTAAGCATGCTTTCGGCTTCTATGTTAAGCCTCACAACTTCATTTGTAGCATCTTCAATGCCAGCATTCCAATAAAATTCTTTGAGTAGATTATAAGCATTATAGAACTTATAGCATGGATCCAACATTAATGTAATATGAAGCAGTAGAGAAAAGGAGAAAAGATATGCAAGCAATTTTCCTTGATTTTCAAAATAATTCTGAGAAAGATTTAAAACACACATTCAATTTTGGAAAACTAGTGTAGAATCAAATTAATAATATAACATTACAACATTTCACTATAGTGAAACACAATCAATTAAGAGAACAATTGGTCATCATCTCACATACAGAAGTTACTCTTGAGAGTTGGAAATCAATAGAAAATCAATGGTTTAATCATATTCATTCATGTCATGGATTAAGATTTCATCTTTATACTCCAAAACTGACATAAACATGTGATATATCAAATTAAGTACACTCTAAACCAAAGATGGGAGATCGTTATTTAAACATTTAAACATGTTAAATGACAACATCAAAGCAACTTAACAAGCCCTAAAATCTAACTTTTAACCATCAATTGAACCTTAAAACACTCTTTGGGTTGGTCTTCTTCTTCTTCTTTTTTTGGCCTCTTCTCCCTCTTCCCTACCCTTATTTGTTCCTTGAGACCCAGAAAGATAAGATATGGAACTCTTTCTAGGGCATGGAGACATGAATAGAAAGATGTGCACATCCAAAAAAATCGAACTTCATGAGCCACAAATTTATATGACAATTATCCACTAAACATCAAAATAATCATATAGGATCGTTCTAATCATTATGTTTTCACATTGAACCACTAATATTGCTACTTACATCACATTTAACACCTCAAACATTCATGGAGTATAATTTAATGGATAACTAACCACAATCAACCTCTTAAACTACCCATTTAAGTCCTTAAATTCCCATAACATATCATTTCATCTAGAGATTTGAAGCTTACATCATGAAGATTCTCAAGTACTCTCCTCTACTAACTTTTGTGATGGTATTAGGTCCCTTACAAATGATTTTTTTTTCTTCAAATCCTAAGTGAACTAAAAGATAAAACAACCGATTAGCACTAATAGTTAAAGATTAAACCTAAGAACTAACCAAATCTTCAAGAAAACTTAGATTTACTTACCCTTGTGGGAATGACCTCCATGCTAACTTCCTTTGTGCCACATAAGCATCCTTTTGATCTTCAAAACCTAGGTAAGGCACAATAAACTAGCTAAATTATTAAGGGTTTAAGATAACACTTAAGGTTTTTGCTTATGGGTTCAGAGCTTTAGAGATAAGATTTTTACCTTTTGAATATTCTAGTAAGTTGCAATGGGGCTAAGGTTAGGCATATTTATAAGGGTTTATGCCTTAGAGAAACCCTAAGGAGAGTTGTAGAGACCACATAATTGTCTATTACCAATTTTGCTCAAAAGATAATAAAATGCCGTATTAACATTCTGTTTTACTTGAGTACTACTTCAAACTTCATAAAGGCTTATTAGTACTCTTAAACATTGATTTAATTATCTAAACCCAAATTTGAACATCTCTTGTTAAAATCAGGTGTAGGAGTAAAATGAACATTTTTTTTAAAATTAGCCCAAAAATTTGGGAAACTTTCTTTAAATTACTTTAGAAAAACCCTTTTTATTTTATTGAACGAATTGTGGAATTTGAGATATTTTACAATCCACTGTGGCTTGCTCAACTAGCAATGCTATAAGAATCGACACTGAACATCTCCCCTGACCATAATGTCACCATTTTTTTTTTTTTTGATAAGATACCAAAGTGAATGGTTAACTCCTTCAATACTAAAAATAATCACAAGAAATCTTTTGATAATACATATTCCTATTTCTCAATGACATCCCATAGTTAAGATGATTTGTTAAACCTTATGAATCCATTTCATCGAGGTTCATTAATGTCTTGCAAAAAAAAAAAAAATAATAATAATAAATAAAAAGACGTAAATATTGATATGTTATAGAAAACATTGTAATAAAACCTCTCCCACTCTGAGGAGGATATGAGTGAGTTAAAATCATAAAGCTCCATCACACATAACACTAGATTATGAATCTACCATGGGTTGAACTACTAGCTCACATGCTTCACTAGAACATACGCATTACTAGAATGCAAATCTACCATGGCTAGAACTACCACAACTCACATGCATGGTTAAGCAACATGTACTACTAGACCTCTAATTCACCTTAGTTCAATGTAAAGGGTTTTGCTTGGTTTGAGTTTTTGTTAAGATGGTAGCTTAGGTCTAAGAAAAGTAAAGGTAGCATTGTCATCTTATTGTTATTATTATTCTTTCATAAGGAACTTTCCAAATCTAGTGAACAATGTAATGAATGATTACAACTTATTATATTCCTAATGAATAGGAAATATATTATGAGTCTTTCTTGTTTGTTAATTTGGAGACCTAGATATGCCTAACAAGGACTATTTGGATTAAGTAAGAGACCAAGTTGGTTTACTTAAAATGTAAGTACATGATGTGTACTATACTATAATCTAAAGATGATTAGTCACCATACTAGTATGCCTTTTAAAGTAGATTCATTAGTTTCTAAGCAATGTATGTGTTTGGCCATGATTGATGAACAAGCAACTAAGAATGTTGTGTATGATATGTTTTTATGCACTTACTCTATACTCTTGATGAGTGTTGCCAATATTATCTTATTAGCAATAATTGAATATAATCAAAGTAAGGCTAATATCTTAATCAAGACATATATTGCTTACTTAGTTAGATGAGGTTATGAATTGAACTTAGTGCTTAAGAGGAGATGGGATTGTTGTATATGTTATCAAACTTTTCATGAAGAAACAAAATTAAGTTATTTGACTAGAGGTGTATAAACGGGTTTGGCCTATCGAATTGGTCCATTTAACCTACCTTTTAGATAGGTATAGATTGAGGTTCATTGGCTTGTTTTAAAAGCGGGTCAAATGAACCTGACTTGTTTAACTACGAGCCAAAGTAAGTTAGTTTGAGTTGGCTCATTTAGCACATTTATACCTTTAGCCTATGGGGCAACCCACTTTTTAAACAAGTTAGGGCTAAAGGTTTTTAGCCAATTTAAAAAGTGGGTCAAATGAGCTCATTCTGTTTAACTTGTAGGCTAAAATGGGTCGGGCTAGGTTAGCTTGTTTGACCCACTTGCACACCTGTAGATTTGATGAGTCATAGTAGGCCTGGGACTAACTTAAACTACATCATAGATATGGCAAGAGTTGGATGGTGTAAGCCCTAATGTACATACTTGGTTTAGTGATTACCATCATTCATTATATGTGAAATTCCTCTAACCAAGCCTAAAGTGAGGTCGATTTCTTTTGGCTTCATGTCGGACTAGGCAATAGTGTACGGATGGCATATGTTGTATTGTATTCAAATTATCAATTGGCCTTGTAAATTGTCCTACTATTGTGTAATACAAGTCTCTAACCATTGATTGTGCCTATAATTCTTTATTCTTATCAATATTGTCGCTTTTGAAGTTTAATACCAATACAATGTTAAGCATAGGGTTTTCTACAGTATGTGTTCACAATTAGTTTTATGGATAAATGTAGACAACGAGTGTAATTTATGTAATTTTTATTTCATGTGACTCGAGATCATATAATCTCCTTTATAAGTGTGTACAACGCATTGGCTGCTATTAATACTTATGTTAGTATAAAGTAGTTAGATACTCATCATTTACATCGCTAAAAGCTAGTACATTTTGCATTTATGTCTAGTAGGTCATCCTTAAGATTTCTATATAGATGAAGTCCACAATAAGTTAAAGCCTTACCACTACATGAGTCTATATGAGTATTTATAAACATATATGCATGTATGTCTATTACACTATTGTTTTAGATAATTGACACACTTTGCATAGCTTGGTAGACAAATGTCTTATGTATATCATAACTATGGTAATAGTTGATTGGTTGGTTAATAGTAAATGTCCATGACAGGCTATTACAACTAAGGCACATCATGAAGCATGGCAATTTAAATAAGAAAGTATAACTATGTGTAATATCCCTAAAATAGAAGATAGTATAAATCTAATTATCGAAGTACCTTTTGGTGTGCTAACTCCAAGTTCATCAAAACTTTAAGATAAAGCTTACCAAATGGCAAATACTCTCATGATGAGTAACCTCTAAAGATGTAGCTAGAACCAAAGATGAAATCGTGAGGTGTATCATGTGAAAATGGATAATACCTTGATGTAAGGAGTTTGAATAGGGTCGTTATAGAGTGGTATAAGAGCAGTTCACTATTTAGAAGTGCCTAAGTGAGGGAGTTAAAATCCACATAGGGTAAAGTGCCATAATATGAGGATACCTCTTGAGCCTATAAGGAAGTATATCAAGAGTTCTCCCTACCTAGTATATTCTTCGACAAGTATAATGAAACTAATGAGGAAGATAGTTTTATAAAGAGGAATATTGTAATATCTATAACATGGAAGCTGATAGAACTCTAATTATCGACACACCTTTTAGTGTAATTACTTTAGGTTTATCATAATTGCAAGTTTAAGCACGCTTAATGGGGAATACTCCCATGGTAAGTGTCCTATGAGAAAGTTATTGACACCAAAGACAAAACCACAAGGCATATTGTGCTAAAGCAAGCAATATCTTAGTGAAAAAAGTTCTAATTGGATCATGACACTATGGATCTTACCGTTTTTCCTATTTCTTAACTCATTAGAAACTACTGTCACATGATTTTGCTAATAAAAATTTTACTAGATATTCTCTAATGTTGTAGAAACCATCACGTAGACTTGAGAGAACTACGTATCGATGTCAATCATTTAAGTCTCTAATATGTATACAAATACGTCCTCATCAATCCCTTACTCTCCAAATTATAGTATACGCTTTTTTGAATTACTAAGATTATTATAGGTCAATAATTAGCTAAGTTGCATACGAAAATTTTCATTTTGTCAAAATTTATAAAAGGGAAACTCTAATTTGTATGCTTTGAAAGTCAACATGGCAAAAGCATATGATATGGTAGAGTGGATTTTTTTTAGAGGCATTATTGAAAAATTAGGTATTTCTACTTAATGGATTTAATGGATTATGGCTTGTGTGACCTTCATCTCTTTTAACCTTATGTTGAATGGGAAAAGGGTAGGTAGTTTCATTCCAACCAAAGGATTAAGATACGGTAAACCCTTCTACCCCTATTTGTTTATAATTATTGCTGATTGCTTATCTAAGATGTTTCAAAAAGCAGAGGATAGAGGAGCATTGGAAGGGATTAAAGTTAAGAGAAGTTACCTTAAATTAACTCACTTGATGTTTATAGATGATGCCTCATTCTTCCTTAAAGCTTTTGAGTCTAATCTAATGGTTTTGAAAAATATCTTGCATTGGTATTGTTCTGCTTTTAGGTAAAAGGTGAATTTTCAAAAATCTACTCTTATTTTTAGTAATTTTACCTTTGATGTTGTGAAAGAGATTTGATGTAGGATTCCATGCATAAATGTTTCTAATACTACTAATAGATAATTGGATCATCTCTCCTCTTGGGGTAAATCTAAGTATAAGGTGTTAGAATCCATAAAAGTTAGGATTGCAACAAAGTTCTAGGGTTGGAAAGGTATATTATTGTCTACAGGTGGTAAGGAGTTACGTTAAAGCTATTGCTTATACTTTACCTACTTGTACCATGAGTATTTTCAATTTTCCCAAAAAAAAAAAAATGATACAAAGAAGTGGCAAGTATTATTTGCTAATATTAAGTAGGGTAGTACAAATAGGGGGAATAAAATACATTGGATGAATTGCCCATATATATAAAAATCAAAATTTTACAGAGGGATTGGTTTTAGGGATCTTCATGTTTTCAATATATCTCTTTTAGGAAAATTGGCTTGGAGGATATCAAAAAATCCCAATGCTTTTTTGGTTAAATTTCCTAAGTCAATTTATTTTCCTAAAATTGATTTTTTAGAAGCAAAAAAAGAGGGTCGAACCTCTTGGGCTTGGCAAAATATTTTATGGAGAAGGGAAGCTATTGAAAAGGACATTATTTGGTAGGCTGGAAGAGGAAACAGTTTTGAGGTTTGGTCTAAACTATGGATATCTTCGTTAAATGGTTATAAATTGCAAGGTAAACCATTAGACCAACATGTCAAGGATCTAAAGGTTGAGAGATTGATCTATAAGGATAAATCTCTATTGGAGCTCGGAGTGTATAGAGCACCTTTTGATGAGAGACGGGGTGGATGCGATAAGGAAGGTCCCGGTTTCAACTTCTACAATGAATGACTAGGTTATTTGGCTAAAGGAATGGAATGGGATTTATTTGGTTAAGTCTAACTAACATGATATGTTAACTAAGGAGAGGCAGGACACAAACTGTGCATCTTCTTCTATTTCACTGGAATCTAGATATAAGCATCTTTTGTGGAGAGTTTGTATAAACTCTAACGAGGAGACAGTCGAGCATATTCTCTTCCGCTACGAGTGGGTCGACCCAGTGTGGTTTGCTTGCTTTCAAATGAGAATCCAGGACGTATCACTCCGACAACATATATTAGCAGCAGAACGACAACAGAGAGGGGCCTTGAGTGTAGTAATCTGTTGGTACATCTAGAATACCACAGTAGATGCATACTTGAGTCGATAAATCCTGATTCATCAGCTCTTATAGCTCCTATTTTCTCTGAATCCATGTTCCTGCAGTTTATGCATGAGAATGAGTTGAAGCAGGCCAATCTTTGCTGAGTAGAAGCTGCTGCAGATGACAAGCGTTGGTTGCCACCAAAGGAAGGTTACATTAAAATTAATGTTGATGGTTCGTTTCAATCCCAATCTTCAGCTGGAAGTGTTGGTATTATTTGTCGAGATGGTGGAGACCATTTTATCCAAGCAACAGCTTTATCGGTTAATAGTCCAGATTGCGAAACAGCTGAACTCTTAGCTATTCGGGAAGGTCTTCCGTGTGAAAACAAGAAATTGGACACATATTATTATTGAAACTGACTCCAAATTTCTTTTGAGTAGATTTCTAAAAGGAATTTCTTCCTCATGGATAAGTAGAAATATTCTTGCTGTATTGTTTCTTTCAAGATTTCATTTGTTTGTTGCGATTTCTCTTTAGTTCATAGACAAGCAAAAGCTTATGCTGATTGCACGACTAGCCAAGGTAAATTAGGGATGAGTTAGTGGATGAGCCTCCATCCCTACTTTTCAATCTTTTGTACTTGGATTAGTTATATTTCCCTTTATTTATTATTTATCTAATAAACTATTTGGTTCTTGGCCAAAAAAAAAAAAAGCCAGTTACTACTCTAGATGTATTAGAAAAAAAGATGCCTAAAATCTTTTCGTTTTGAAAAGGCTTCGCTCAATTGTCAGGGTGTAAAGAAATTGTGCAGAAGAGTTCGGTAAAAAATTCTAGTCCAGTAGACATTGAAATATTTCTGCGGACTTTAAATAGTTGTTAGAAGGATTTGAAGAGACGGAGTAAAATAAAAGATTGGTACAGATGGAGTAAAATTCAAGTGCCAAATTTTAGAAGGGAAATTGTATCACTTGTAGGAAAAGTTGGAAAGGCCAAAATAATTTGGCTGATTTGGTCAATGATGTGGAGGAAGAGGACATCTTGAGGTCTCAAGAAGAAGCATTGTCGATCGAGGAAATCCGTTGGAGTCAAAGAACTCATTAGATTACAGCGAGAGAAGGAAACATGAAGTTTTTCCATCATACTACAACAAATCATCGTATGAGAGAAAGAGTTAGCCGAATTAAAGATAACAGTAGAAATTGAATGGTGGAGGAGCCTGAAATGGAGAGATTACTCCTACGTTTGATCGGGAATGTCTATACGAATGAAGGTGTTTACAATTCCGATGGATTTCTATATCATGCTCCATTATTAATTTCACAAGAGATGAGTTTGCCTTTGACAAAGGGTGTGACCATGGATGAAGTAGAGGTTGCCATGTCTCAACTAAGGGTAGACAGAGCTCCAAGATTGGCTATTAATCCAATTTGAGCATTATTGGGTCTTCAATGTTTAAGGTCGTCTCTCAGTTCCTTCCCTTCTTCAGTTACTTTTTCTTATATCTTTCAATGAGACTGACCTTGTCTTGATTAATAAGATTAAAAATTCAAAAGAGTTGTGTCCGTTTAGACTAATAAATTTATGCAGCTTTTTGTAAAGTCATTTCAAAAATTCTCACAAACTATTTGCAACCTTTCTTAAATGATACCATCTCAAACCTTTCAAGGTGCTTTTATCTTAAATTGTTTAATCCAAGATAATATAATAATAGCTCATGGGGTGTTTCACTTTCTTAGAATTAAGAGGAAACATAAGAAACAACATTGTGCTTTGAGAATTTATATGTTTTTAGAAAATTTCCTACTTTAGATAGGTTTTTCGGATATTTGGGTCAAGTGGATGAAATTAGTTTCCACAGTCTCTTATAATTTATTTTTTAACGAAGACAAATAAACAAGTTTCAACCAACTAAGGGCTTAAGGCAAGTCGATCCCCTATTGCCTTATTTGTTTATTATAGTTGTAGATGCTCTATCAAGAGAAATAATGAACGCTTCAACAAATGGATATCTTCATGGCATTAAATTGAAAAGGAATTGTCCAATTTTAATTGCATTTATTTTTTACTTATGATTCTTTATTTTTTGTTAAAGCTAATGAAGCAAGCCGTAGGACTTTAAGATAAATTTGGTGGATTATTACAAAACTTCCGTCCAAGCAATCAACTTTAGCAAGTCGACTCCGAACTCCGGTAAATATTTGGAACAACGTATGAGTAGTATCATCAATATAACTTAAACAAATGATCCTAGCTTGTACTTAGGCTTGCAAGCAAGAGAAGAGAAGATTGTTAATAAACTTCAAGCTAGGAAAAGGTGCATTGTAATCATATAGAGGAAAGGAGATAATGATCAAACCTACAGCACATGCTACCTTACATATTCATGGTGTGATGAGGTTACTTTGCTGATCTCAAATTTTTGGTGGTGAGGAGATTCAAATGCAAGGAAAATCCATTGTGAAAGTGAAGCGTTTTAGTTCATAGGTCGGACTAGGTTTTCATGATTTGGAGGACTTTAACAATGTTTTACTAGGGAAGCTTGCGTGAAGGATTTTATCAAAATCCTAGTTGAATGTTTGCTAGATCTTCAGTAAAGTGGCCCAAGTGGAGTGAATTTGTCCATGATAAAGTAAAAACTAGTTAACGATAGTAAAAAATTCCTCTTAAATGGTTATCGCCTAATAGTAACCTAGAGTTCCCTAATGGTAAGATTTGTTCATCCACACTATGAAGAGTCGATATCCAATAAAGAAATAATAAGTAAATTATATTATAGTTATAAAATTATAAAAAAGTAAAAAATATAGGAAAATTAATAAAAAATAAAAAAATGAAGAAAATAAAAACTTAGATTATACAATTAGATATATAGAATATAATTAATCATAAACTACTATAATTAGTCACAAAAAGCTAAAGAAATTTTGAAAGAATTAAAAAAATAAAAAAGATTTGACCATCCCAAGGATAAGAATCGGCTAGCTACTACTTAGGAGGTAAGGATAAGACGGTTTTTGCAAAACCCTATAAACACCTTATTTTGCCCTCTTTATTTTAATTATTTATTTTATTTCTTTAAGGGGCCTAGTTTAGGAAAAAAATAAAAATTTTTGGAAAATTTAAGAGAATTACAAAAAAAAAAAAGAAAATTAAATAAAAAGTAGGAGAAAAAACAACAAAGGAATTTAGAGGAATGCTAAGATTCATGCTTTTTGTTTTCAATTATTTATTTTTATTATAATTATAAAAAAAGAGAGAGAGAAATAGGGGATTGGATCATGTTTTAAAACCTAGTCCATATTATTTGCTAAGCAAGGCATAAGGCTCAAATTTCCTTTTAAACGGTAGCAAGGGGCATGCTCCATTTTTTTGAATTGCACCAATGCGAGGTGCGTATCATATGCCCCACACATAATCTATGCCTCCCATCTTCTTCCAGTTTTTCTCTCGATTTCTAGTTTTCTTCTTTTTTTCTTTTTCCAAATGCAAGGAGTTATGTTCAAAGACAATTTATGGGCATTTATCACACATTAACAGCCATTTTTTTTTTTGTTATAAAATCACATACTATACATGACCTAGTTTTGAATTAAACCAAAAATACGTCTAAATTTAGTCATTAATGTAATTAAAATTGAAGTAAAAAATTGGAAAAAATTAGTTTTTCGGGTTAAAATTCATTAACACGTTTAATTCGATATTTTAATTTTCCTAGCTTATTCGATGTTAGTTTAATATAAATAGGAGTCCTTTGATTCATTCCAAGGCACATAGAAGATCGAAAATCATCTCTTTCTCTCGATCTTTAATCTACTCTCTCTCCCTCTCTCTCTAGGATTCTCTCTCTCTATGCATCCTCTTCCAAAATCACCACCACAACTAACTCGTGGTGGTAAAAAAACCAAAACCTAACCTCTTATTCCCATCCAACGATAATCGTGTGCCACCACTAACAACCACTACAAGCCACCAACTCCGATCACCACCTAAAGAATCACCAAACATCAAGGCACCAAGCTTACCCCTACCCCCCCTCACCCAAGTCTAATACAAAAGACATAAATCTCCCATTACCCACTCATTTTGATGTTGATAATTGTTCGAAACTACCCTGATCAATTGCTGTAGTCAGAGAAGAAGAAATGACTCGAGTTGACTCAGTTTGTTATATTTTATTTATTTATTTATTTTATTTCTCATGTATTTGTAAATTGTAAAAATAAAAATAAAAAGAAAAGAAAAACAAAAAAGAGAGAAAGGAAAAAAAAGAGAAAAAGGAAAAAAAAAAGAGAAAAAAAGCAAAAAAAAAAGGAAAGAAGAGGGGACATATTAGTTTATTTTCTATTCCAACTAAGACTTAGGATCGTAAAATAAAAATAAAAAAATAGATTAATAAATTTGGTTTTATCACTTAAAAAATAGTTTTTTCAATAAGGACAAAACAAAATTGACCTTTTTCAAAATTAGGGTCCTTTTTTTAGAATTTTCAAATAAGATTGACTTTAAGACCTTTTAGCGTTTTCTTAAATAAACTTTAGTTAAATTAAAATATAAATCCAATTGGTTTTTAAAAGTTAAAGTCAACTCACCCACCTAAAGTTTTTAAACAAAGGAATTATGTACGTTTAATCTCAAATAAAGGGTATGTAAGTACTTACGGGACGACGGTAAAAAACGAAAGAAAAAAATCATTTTTCTACTTTAGTTTAAATTGTTCAAATTTGTTAGTCGATGACTAAATTCCCTTTTTTTAGGATAATTGTTGAAAGGTGATTTTAAGAGATTAAATCTAAAATTAGAAAGTTAATAGAAATCGTAAGGGTTTAAAAAATTTAACCCTCAGACTCGTTTTTCTGGTTCTTGAAACCATTTTAAAATTTGGTTTTATTAAGAAATCAGTAGTTAAATTATAACTAATCTACCTAATTGGTTATAATTTAACTCTTTTTCCCAACTTCAATTATGTGGCGACTTCAAAATATTTTCAAAGTTAAAATAACCGGTTTTCTTTAAACCCTAGTCGATGATCAGCATTAAATGGGTAGGATTTAATATTGATCAATTTAAAGAAGACTAATTTATGAAAAATTAAGAGAAAAACCAAACTTGATAGCTTGGCGACTTTACTAGGGATGTTAAGAGGGTTGGCCATTCAACCTTCCAAAATTAAGATTAATCTCTAAAAATCACTATACTAAGTGCAATTTATTTGCTTATTCATTTAATATTTGTACCATAAATGTACTAATGTTTTTAGAAGGTTTTAATTGTCTAACTATTTGGGGTGGGAACTTATTTAATGTACCACAAACGTGTGATCGAAATGGTTAAACCTGGACCAAATTAGAAACTTAAGATAGGGGGACTATTATATAGGCTTTGGGTGCTGTGGTGGAACCACCACTCTGGGTAAATTAAGCCACCCCCACTTAAGTTTGATGTAACCAATGAAAGTGTTCTTTAACAAGTGAAGTCACACAAACTAAAGGACAATTAGAATGTACCCTTTATGCATTCATAACATCCGAAATCAATAAATAATCAAGCAAGATGGGGATGAAAATATATAATGGCTTGGAGTTTTCTTGATTTCCATTGTAATTTAATGTGATGTAAACATAGAATCGTTGTAAATAGGTTTTGTTTACTGTAAATAATGGTCGATCAATCTTGTAACATATTTTTTCTTTGTAATTCAAATTAAGAAATGACATGTTCATCTAACTCCATCCACTTTAGGGAGAAACATGTTGACAAGCCCATCAACCTTAAGCTCATCTTAAACTAATGGCTTTAACACTTCAATCTAAGGGAGTAAGAGACCATTATCAGCAAGATCAAGCCCATTCTATCACTTGCTAAGGTAAAAATAGAGATTAATTTGATTAAGGCCCTAACCAACTTTTGGGAGCTTAAGGAATTGGCTTTTTAAGTTGAGCCTTACCTGATTAGTTCAACACTTAAAGAGTACACCTAATTACTTCAGGCCCCTTTCTCAAAAAATATATATACCCTATATTTGGAAGTTAACCCGGTGAATGCCTTTTCAAGATTCACGAGGATAAAAAAAGCTAAAGTGAATAAAGCCCTCAAAAGCTATAGTGGGAATTACATCAAATTGGAAGACCTAAAAGCCTAGTTTGCCATTGAGCCTAAATCTAATTGACAGGGCATCTTTTGAGGCAATCTTAAAGACTAGGGATAGAACAAAATAAAAACCTTTATCCTAGCTGCATTTAGGACTCTACTATTCCTTAATGGAAAATTCCTCATCCACTTCAGAGTCGATGAGTTAGTAGGTTAGTTTCTTGAAGGCAAATCATATGTCCTGACCTTCCTCGTAAAACAAATCAAAAGCCTCAACATTTTGAAGAAAAAGAATGATGATGCACTAAAGACTAACATGGCATTACTAACAGTATGGTTTGTGAGCCACATGAAGTGTTATGGGCTTGATCTGATTCGAGGAGAATTTTCTTATAATATTGATTTGATCAACTCTTATATTAACAAAGTCCATCTCTTAGGAGAAAAATTCACTTATTGCTGGGTAGAAGTATTGCAAAATTTCTAAGTCGCTAATATCTTATGGACAGGAAGATAGAGCAACTTTAAGATGGTAATCTTAGTTTGGAAAAATTATTAAGCAATACCTTTAATCAAGATGAAATTGTGCACAGGCTATTACCCTAACAATATAATCAGACAATTTGGGGGTATCCAAGAAATAATATACAGGCCGCCACTAGATATTTATATTTCACTACTATAAAAGATGTCTAAACTTCGGGCAATCAAGCAATTATGGCAAACAAGGACCGTCAACCTCAACATCAATTTAAGAGAGTAGCTGGGAGAAGTAAACAAGCACAAGGTCACCAAAGAATATCTATACAATTAACTCCATAAGGCAAGGGAAATCCAGTATCGAGCACTAGAAATCATCTAACCCGCATCAACTGAACCGGATCTTAAAATCAAAACTGACATGGACCAAGTACAAACTCATGTAAAAGTAATATATGAAGAGCAGGACATGTAAGAGGATCTCTTTCGGGAATCAAGACAGTGTTCCGGAACCTTAGAGCATTAATTGAGGATGACTTGGAAAAGGCTTAAATAACTTGAAGAAATAGAAGAGCCTAGCCTAGAAAAGAGAAAGGAAGCACCATAGGACCCAATAAGTAAAAAAAGGGAACACTTACCAAGCGCTAGAAGAATGCCTAGAAATAGGAATACTCTTCTTATGAAATAAATGTATTTTCTTTTTCAAATTATGTGAAAGGAAACTCCGAAAGCTATAAAATAATAAAAATTCCCATCTTGTTGGTTATTTGCAAGTTCTATTTTCTTTGCATCCATGTACCATGCATCTTCGCATTCCTATAGATTTCTTTGTTTTTTACTCATCTCATTTAAAAATATTCATGTGCTAACTTATTGAGAAGTGATCTTACACCAGGTTGCCAAGATAACTCCCAAGCATCAAACCTTCTAGAAAATTCCTATTCGAACCCACTCTTAAAATAGAATGGCTAACTAAGGAAATGACAACACCAACAATAGCAATGTCAACCCCAAAATTATTGATCCCATCAAGTTAAGGTTTTGCTCTTTAGAGTAAACAGTAGGGAAGATTGCTGATCAGCTAAGCTTCCTTGCTAACGGCATTGCCTTACTTAGGTTTACAACTCTATCAAATGAAGAAAACTCTAAAGCTTGATATGGAAAGAATGTTGAAGTCCCACCTCTTTAAGCAAAAGAAGCCTACCTTAAAGTTAACCAAAATTTTGAATCTTTTGAGATAGAAGGAGTCTATTTGAAGGTCAACCCAACTTTTAAGCCAAACACTTACTCATTTCCAGCTAACCCAAAGCCTGAAGTTGATCAGGACAGATTGAAAGAGCTTGAGAGGCAATTGACCCAACAAATCATTGAGAAAATGAAAGTACTCGAAGGGTACGATGGTTTCGAGTAAGTTGGTATTATAGACTTCTCTACTTATGACTATGGAAGCTTTTTGGAAAAATTTAAAACACCTGACTTTGAGAAGTATGATGGGACTGGATGCCTTAAACTATACATTAGGCTGTATATACAAAAGATGGGCAAATATGTGTAATATTACCAGCCTATGGTCTAAACTTTTCAGGATAGCCTAATGGACCCTGCTTTGACTAGTTACACCCAGTTGGGCTTAAATTAGGTAAATACATGGGAAAAGTTAGCTAAGGCATTTTATGAGCAATATAAGTTCAATGTCGAGGTGGCACCAACAATGATGGACTTGATCGCCCTAAGGAAGAGATATAATGAATCTTTTAAAGAATATTCCCAAAGGTGAAGGTCCTTAGCTGTACGGGTATCTAACCCCATAATTGAGAAAGAAATGACTTCATCTTTTATCAACACTCTTGAAAAACCCTACTTCTCTCACTTGATTAGGTAAGCCCCTTTTAGTTTTGCAAAGGTGGTAACAGTAGGGTATTGGATTAAAAGTACCATCTCTTCCGACAAATTACAAGAACCATTAGACAGAAAACCACCCCTTACTAAACCCACAACTAGTAAGCCTAGAGAAGCTAAAATCGGCATGGTCAATCCAAATACCAAGCCTAACGCCCAGATCTCTTTCAAGGAAAATCCTCTACCCGCTCAGTAGTAGTTCAGAAGCTAACCATAGGTTAATAAGGTCTTAAGGCAATCCACCAAAATACCTGTCCCTCTTAATCAAACACTCAAAAAGCTAAGAAAGGATAATCTACTCCACTTTGAGCAACCTAATGAAAGGTACAGGCTAAGATTTTTTGATCCCAGTGCAAGGTATCAATATGATCTAGGGCAAGTAGGCCATTTAACAGACTTATGCTGGAGATTAAGAAATAAAATTTAAGATTTAATCAATGAAGGCACAATCTAACTAGACTTCATAGAGGCTTTAGTTCCAAACATTAATAACAACCCCTTGCCTAACCATGGGCCTATCATCAATAGGATATTTGACGACTTAATCCCACCATCAACATGATCGATTCCAACCGAGAGCCTAGGGTCTATAGATTCTACAAACAAGAGGAGAAGCAAACTCTACAGACCAAAAGGTACACCTTCCATGTGCCTTTAGCCCCTGAAAATTATAAAATTGCCCCTCTCAACTACCAAGTAATAAATCAAGGACAATTGAGCTCACTTATGGGAGGGATTACCTGCTCTGGTAAAATTTATGACCTAAAGGAAGACCTGAAAGAGAAAACTTTGTCGGAAAAGCTAAACAATGAATAAGTTAAATATGAGGAAAGATTATCTACCTTCACCAAAATAATCAAGTTTATTGAGTATAAAATAATGGATCAACTCGCTAAGATTCCAGCATAAATATCCCTAATGAGTTTGTTGATGGCGTTGGAACCCCATCAAAAAGCTTTATTTAGAACTCTAAGGGAAGTTAAAGTCCCTTGTGAGATACCAGCTGAAAGAATGGGGTCTGTCACCACCTCTATCCTCACCATGGATTAGATTTCTTTCTCCATCGAAGAACTGGGTGAAGAAGGTAATCAACACACCAAGCCTCTCTTCATAATAGTGAGAGTGAACAACATTATCATAGCAAGAGTCCTCATCGACAATGGATCATCCTTAAATATTTACCCTCTCACCACCCTAAATTTATTAGGCATCGATAAGACTACAATTAAGCTAAGTTCAATGATAGTTAAGGCTTTTGATTGATCTAGAAGAGAAATTATAAGGGAGATCGACTTACCGGTTAATATTGGCCTACATACTTTCAACATCCGATTACAGGTCTTAGACATCTTAAGGACTTTCAACCTATTATTAGAAAGACCATGGATACATTTAGTAGGGGCCATACCTTTAAGCATGCATCAAAAGGTTAAGTTTATCTCAAATGGCCAAGTCATAAAGATTTTGGGTGACCAGGATTACGAAATATATAAGGAAACGACCATACCTTATATTAGCATGGAGGAGTAGGAGGACTTTAGGCTTTAAAGGTTTGAAGAGGTGTGTATGATTATTGATCAAAAGAAAGATGAAAAGCTGAAATTCAAGGAAGGCCAAGTTGGTACCTATGGGCTCGATTATATCCCAACTCTTATGGAAGAGTTGAAAAAAATGCAAGTTAGGGGTAGAAGAGGTGACAAGTTGTATCACGCTTCGATGACCTTCCTACCATTGTCAAAAACATTCATCCAGGCTGATGTACAAACTTTAGAGCTTACCTAAGAGGATACCTCCAGCAGGAATAAAACAACTGGCCCATCTTACAAGCCCTAACACCTAAACAATTGGTTCTCCATCCTTATGAATAGTAATAAGTCTTCTCTAGGGTAAAGGATGAATCACGATTTTGTATTTTATAGATTTTTGTAATAATTACCCTTATTCTACAATATTGTACTTAAAAGAATTTCTTCTAAATAAGAATTCGTTCCCTTTCTCTTCACTTCTTCCTTACTCTCTTTCCTTTACATACTTTTTGCCTAGATCCAATACTTTAAATAACGGCCATGGATACCTTGTATAGATAGATAATGAAAATATTAACATCATTTCCAATCTTACTGGGTTAGTCATCAGGAGTGATGTCAATTATCATAGTAACATGCACAAAAGATAGCGAAGAAATGAAATAAGAAGAATTTCCATTTATGAGCCAATTGAGACAACTAATGTTGGGATTGATGATAATACCAAAATATTGAAAATTGGAGAGAATTTGAAAGAAGAATAAAAGATAGAAATGATCGCATTACTATCGAAATACCAAGATCTATTTGCATGCTCTTATAAAGATATGCCCGGATCAAATCCATCAATCGTAGTCCACTACTTATCGACATGAGAGGCTATTATCATGACCCTAAGGGATGCTTAGTAGGATTGCTTAAAATTTTCATATTACATGTGTATCTGTGATATGAAAACTGTCTTGTAAGTTAAATATTGCAAGACTCTAATTAGTTAGTCTCTAAGGTTTCAAAATTTAATTTATAAACTTAACACATTATATAAATAACAAAGGATATCCAATATTCCACGGTTACTTAGAACCGCAAAGAATCAATATCCCCTACCAAATGATAATATTAGGTAGTTCTAAAACTTAAACTTACGAAAGTCATAAAATCTAAATATAGTATTAATAATTATATATAATAATTCAAACCAACTATACAATTTATTCTCAAGTTTTAACTTCTATGCATCTCGATATTAGTACTCAACACTCGGCTCTTAAACCATGTTCGATTATTTAGTATTCTACAAGAGAAAACTATTGTGCAGTAAGCTACACGAGCTTAGTGAGATATTCCTCATACTATAAGGGTAAGTAAGTTATCAAACAGATTATTACAATTATATGAATGTATGTAGACGTAGTATGCCAAATAATATATATAATTGATCGGTGCTACATATAACATCGGATTTAACACCCTATAAGGTAAGGGTTGGAGATACATTTGCACCAATCACAACCAGGTTCTAGTACGTTGGTTTTTAATCATAAATTTAAATTCTATATTTCATGAAATTTATTTTCATTTCCAAGAAATCTAATAGTACACAAAATTCCAAGTTTAGTAGTGAGATAACCCTCGTAGTCTATACTTATATCTTACAACGGACGTCATTGGACTCGACCTTTAGATAAACGGTTGGCATCTCCAATGCTTAGTAATCCCGTAGGCTAGGATAAGGTCATGTTGTATAAGTGTACCATAATAAAATACTTTAATTTAATATATAGAAATAACCCCCGCAAAATCTCTCTTTACCTCCATATAAAGTGATGGTTGGAATAAGTAATGCAATGCATAGTTAATGCATAGTCCTTTTAAATTATGATAAATTAAATATAATTAATTCAAATTATTGAGTGATCAATCAATATCAGTAGACCATTCAAATCGTGCAACAGTTAATCATACAACCAAATTTTCAATTTATCACATGTAATAGCATTTTGCACAGTAATCAATTAATACCAGGTATATGCATAACCCGAACCTCTATGCATCAAACTATTAATAATTAATTTAGGTGCATTAACTATAAGCATAAAACAAGTATAGATTCATTGGGAGTACTCATTCTCACTTGGTTATTGAGTTTATCAACGGTTGTAATAGTTCACTTGGTAAGTCAATATCCGTTTCAGAATCACCTAACATTTAGGGAATATGAAAAGTATTGAGTATTTAAATAGAATAACTAAGCTATTCATATATTTAATACTAACTATTTAGATTAGTTATCTATTCTTATAAAATGCTTGGTTCGAGCTTTTTTGTTAATTACGTATAACTTTTTCAATTTAACTTTGATTTTTATGAACTTATAATCCATTTTTATTGTTTTCGGATCTATTTTCTTGTAGCGTGGTTTGTTTTAGATGTTATAACCCACATTTTCAATTATGATGTAAAAATACCACTGATTTTATTATTTTGACTTAAATAATTATAATTTATGATTTTAAGCTTTTCTTTACCTATTTAATAAATATCTAAGGCTTATATTTGGTAATTTTCTTATTTTTGAGTTCATTTTATCATAATTTCCATATTTCACCATTTTTAAGGTTTAGAACTTATTTATTTCATTTTTGGTTATTTTAATAATTTCCTAATTAATTAATTATTTTATTATTATTTTTAATTAGAATTAATTATATGCCGACATGGCAACATGAATAAATGCTACGTGTCATTTTCAAAATATACATAATTTCAATATTTTTCCTATTTTTTATTTTTACATGATATGTATATAATTATATTTATTATTATATTTTATTAAATTTTACAAACTAATTATTCTATTTTCTTTTTGAAACTCATGGCATATATTCATGTATATATATTACCTTACTTTGTTTATTAATTTATTATTATAGTATACTATATATGTATTATCTCAGTATACCTGTATATTGATTTATACTATACTATTAAATATACGTAATTTATACATATTTGTATACTTATGTAATGTTACAATATGATCCTAAATATACTACATATACTATACGTATGTACATATATATGATATATATATATATATACTTGTATTTTTATATTTTATTCATATATACATATACGGCCATAATTACATATATATTTTTTTATTGAAATTACTTAATATATATATATGTATGTATGTATGTATACTATCATATGCAAATAGATATATACATATACCAATACGACCATAGATATATATATCTATGCATTGAAAATACATAGTATAAATATTATTGTTTACAACTTTATATATGTATCAAACATATATCATCCTTTACCTATACTATACTATACTAGTATTTGTATTCTATATATATAGACATAACTATATTTTCAATCAACTCTACTAAATTATATCATAATAAATATATGCATAACTATATTTTATCTAATCTTATAAATCCACAACACGAGACTAATTTTAAAACTTATTTTATGATTCTCTGGTTATGGCTCATATGCTACCCTTTACTCCAGCAAGATTTATGCTAAGCCTCGGTAAAAAAAAATGATAAAATAAGGGAGTCTACAAAGGAATCATCTCGAGTGTCTGGTAAATATAAGATATAGATCTACACAAAGTACATCATCTCAAATGAAAATTAAAAATATATTTACAAGACTATATACTCTCTCCTTAGCTTTGATACCATAAGCAACCTAAGATATTCTATCCTAAAAGATAGAATGAGATGTAGATGAAAGATATTGATAAATGTAGAAGTAGGAAGATATAGTATTAATGTATTGAAATTTAATTTCTTTTAAAATAAATATCATATAAATAAAACATTTCTCTTGAGAGAGAATAGGCCTGAACTATGTGATATAAAAATTCTACAGTATCTTTTAAATATGTAAAGCAATAAATGATGGGAAGATTCCTGAAACTTCTTATGATCAAATATACTAAATGGCTAAATAGAAAATTTTTGAAAAAAATGATTATGTAATAGCTACAGAAGAAAAAGATATCTCCATTTCTAATGGCTTAACAATAACAAAACTTTTAAATAATGAATCAATTAAAAAATATGCTAAAGAATGGACTTATATGCACATAAATCTAATCCAAGTAGGAGCAAAATCTCTTACTAAATTAAGATTAGATACTTCTATTCTAATAATCCTTAGGGATGCTAGGGAATTGGAGTATAAATGTTCAATTCATGCTACAATTGAAACTAGCTTTAGTAGTGGACCGATACAATGTGAAAGTTATCCAAATGTAACTCTTGGTCTTAAGGATAAGACCATAATGAATTTGTTAATTCTCCAAATTAAAACCATAATTATAAAATGTTAGAAGGAGCTTTACCAATGGCCACAATTTACAAAATGTATTTTAAATTAATGAAAACTATTTTCGGGTCAAAAGCTTATAAAATTGATAAAAGAGGTCAAACCTTTTTCATTTAAACAAACCTAACCAAAGCCAATGTTTTAATAACTAGAATAATCCAATGGTCTCAAGTAAATCTACTTGAATAATGGGAAGTGGATAACCCTATTCCAAATCAACCAATTTGCAATACTAAACCTTCCAATGTAGTCCAACACCCTGAAGGTAAGGTAACAATCCAATTTGCTATGAGATCTTTAAATTATCCTAGAAGGCCTTGAGAAATTAGGTCAATGTCATCTTCATCTAGAAGATCAATAGATTTACCTTCTCCTAAGATTCATGAACCAATTAATGTTCAACCTAATGATCAAATTAATGTCCAAAACGACCCTTCACTTTTTAGAAGAATTAATAATAGATCAGGTATAACTAGACCAGTTTACTAACTAACTAATGAACTAAAATATGAAGAATTGTCTACCTCTATTTTAGAAGACCTAGACCTTAATGTTATAGAAAACCCCTTCAAACTAGGTAGAGTTTTTCTAAATAAAGAATTTAACTCACTAAGAAGTAAAAAAAAATTAAAAAATGGTATTTTAATACTTTTAATAATGTTGCTAAACAAATAAAGGAAGAATATTATAATTTTATGTATGAAAATGGTTTTCAAATATATTTCTTTGAATGGTTTGAGGAATGTTATTTGAATCCTAATCAAATTAATAATGTTAATCAATGTTCTAAATAGTAACTAAGTGATGGACAGATTATAGAATCAAATCATCCACTACTTAATAATATAAAATTAATGCATAAAAATACTAAAATAAAACTTGCACTTTTGAAAAATACAATAGAAAATGAAGGCATAGGAATTAAAAAAAATAATGGACCAAAATAATTATATAAACTAACACTTACACGTTATAGGAAAACAATTAGATAAAATAGAAAATATGATAGATAATGAAGTCAATAAAACTTATGAAAAAATTCTAACCAATAAAAAAGTTCTATTATTTAAACCTTTTGAAATCTCTAAAAACCTAAGTAATGAATTTTTAAAATCCTTAGAAGATAGGAAAAGAATGTTAAAAAATAAAATGGTTAAAGAAGAAACTTCATTAGAACCAATTGATATCTTGAAAATGGAAACACCAATTCACACTTCAAAATTAAGGGGTATTTTCATAAATGATACTCCTTCTGAAAAAATTAATGCTCTTAATGAAATTGATAATGATTCAAATAATTTGGAAAATGATTTAACTTCAAATATTCCTTTAAAAGATTTAAAAATTAATGAACTTGAAGATGAAATTAATAAAATTAATTGAGAAGAACCTCAAAAATTATATTATTAGAGAGCTACATCTCCTATATAATTTTTGAAGAAAATAATGATAATTTTCAAAATAAATATTCTATAGGATCCACCTATAAATGGAATATAAATAGTGCCTTTGAACAAAAAATTCTTAATATTCTTAGCCAAATGATAATGTTTTCTAATACTAACAAAACTGTTCTAAATATTACTAATTATCAAGTAGCACTCTTTTTAATTTCTGATTCTACTGAACAATTAAAAGATTGGTTGGATAACTATCTTACTGAGGAGTAACGAATTAATATTTTAACTTCACATAAAACTAAAGAAAATGGAATTAAAATTCTTGATGAAAATGATGAACCAATTCAAGACATGGTTAATACTTTAATATTTTTAATAAGTCAACACTTCGTAGGAGATTCTTCACACATTAGAGATAAAACCCTAGATCTTTTGTCCAATATGTAATGTAAGTCTTTAGTAGAATTTTGTTAATATAAAGATATATTCTTCTACAGAGTCCTCCTTAGGAATGACTGCAATCAGCTGGTTTACCTAAATTAATAGGAGAATAGGTTAGGAACAAAATCGAAGAGGAAAAAAAAAAGAAGCAAAATTCCCTATGATAATTTGTCATATGGTGAATTAGCATCTTATATCTATAAAATTGGAATAAATTTGTGTACCATAATAAGACTTAAAAAACAATAAGCCAATGTTTCAATACTTAGAACGATCCAATGGTCTCAAGTAAATGTTTTCAAATATATTTCTTTGAATAGTTTGAAGAATGTTATTTGAAGCTTAAACAAATTAATAATGTTAATCAATGTTTTAAAAATTCATACGGTAAGATATTATAGAATCGATAATTAATGAACTAAATCTTGATGAACAAACAATGGAAAGTATTTTACAAATTTTTGCAGATAATGAACTATCTTTGTCTGAAGAAGAATGTGATGATGCAATGGTCTCAAGTAATTTTATCTAATCTTTTTTATTATTAACTTCAATGGTTTCATGCTTCTAATAATACAATGCTACGTGCCTAAAAATAATTTTTAATGTGCTTATGTTTCTTTTAATGTTTAATGTTTGATGCTACATATTTTTAATACACAATGCATGTTTAATGTTTTAATATGTCTCAAATAGTTAAAGACAATTATGATAATGATATTATAGAATTTTATGAATATTTAGAAGATGCTGTAGAATTTTTATATTATATAGTTTAGGCTTATTATTTATATAGATATATATATATATACAAGTAATGAAAATACCTAATACATATTATTATATGCGCATATACATATGTACATATACACCAATCTATTATACTAAATATTTTGTAGAATCCATTATAAGATGTATATATACATGAATATACTTATGTGTTTGTACATATATAAACATATGAAATCCCATTTCATGTACACTTAGTCTTAATATAAGATCCAACATCCCTAAATACAAATATTTCTACAAAATACATACATACATATATATATATATATATATATGTCAAAAGTACATAAAACTTAACAAAATAAATATGTTAAAAGACTACTTAACTACTTAACTACTTCTTTTGGTATCTTGATATGTTGTTAATCTAAGTGCTTTTCTCCTTCTTCTTATAGTTGTTGAGAAATAAGAAGAAAATAAAAAGGGAAAGTGAATAAAAGAGGAAAAAGATAGAGGACTTTTCGGTAGAGTGGTGTTTGCATCCTTTTGGGTGTTTAGTTTTCCAAAAAATAAAAGAAAACAAGTAACCACGTGTACTACTTCCAGTTAAGAAGGTGATTGGAAAGTGGAGAATGTGCATTGACTTTACAAATCTGAGTAAGGCATATCCAAAGGATTATTTTCCTTTACCCCAAATAGATCAAATGGTCGACTTGACTTCGACACATGCTCTACTAAGCTTTATAGATGCTTTTTCTGGATATAACCAAATCAAGATGCACCCTTTCGATCAATTACATGCCTCTTTTATCATCAATTGTGGGACTTATTGTAGTAGCATCATGTTGTTTGGTTTGAAAAATGCGGGTGCCATGTATTAAAGGCTGATCATGAAGATGTTTAAACCTCAAATACATAGGAATATTGAGGTTTATGTAGATGATATGATTATTAAGAGTAAGACCAATGAAGAACATCTCACCGACCTCCAGGAGACCTTCAACATACTCAAACGACACAATATGAAGCTATATCCTCAAAAATGGGTGCTCAAGGCATCTTCAGGGAAGTTCTTAGGCTTTATAGTGACATAGTGAGAAATTGAGGCTAATCCGGAAAAGATATAAGCAGTGTTGGACATTAAATCACCGAAGTCCACTAAAGAAGTTCAGAGGTTAAATGGCCAAGTGGTAGCATTGAACAAATTTGTTTCCAAAAGTGTAGAGAGATGTGTAGAATTTTTTTTTTCATGTTTTGAGAAATCCATTTGAATTTTGGTAGACAATGGAATGTGAGCAGGCTTTTATGGCCTTAAAGAAGTTCTTAACCAAATTGTTGATCTTTTCAAAGCCATTCAAAGGAAAAACCCTTTACTTTCATCTGTTAGTGAGTGACTAAGCTCTTTCATCTATACTTATACAAGCGGAAGGATGGATACATAGGTTAGTCTATTATGTTAGTCATGTATTGCAAGGTTTAAGAGTTATGACATACTAAGTTGGAGAAGTTTGTCTTACCTACAATCATAGCAGGTAGGAAACTTTAACCTTATTTCGAGGCTCACCAAGTTATGGTCCTAATTAATCAACCCTTAAAATGAGCTTTACAAAAATCTGATGCTTTAGGTCGAATGGTGAAGTATGCTTTGGAACTTAGCACTCTAAGGATTCAATACGGACTTAGAGAGACTTATAAGGCTCAAATTCTAGTAGATTTTATAGTTGAGTTCGCTGGAAATGAGAGATCTGTTACAAATAATATGGAGTTGACTTGGAAGTTGTACATCATTGGATCATCTACATCAGAAGGGACTGGGGCAAGTCCAATCTTAAAGGCCTAATGAGAGCTCGAATTTGTTATGCTTTGAAGTTCAGATTCCTAACTAGTAATAATGAATCAAAATACAAGGCATTGTTGGTAAGAATAAAACTAGCAAAGAAGGTATGAGCTAAGCAGTTGGATATTTACTCTGACTCTTAATTGGTTGTTAATCAAGTTTAAGGAGACAACATGGCTAAGGATCAGAACATGATCAAATATCTACAGTTGGTGAAGGAGATCAAATCAAATTTTAAGACCTAACAATAGGCAAGAGACAAGTTGTCTAAGCTGGCCTCCACAAGTCTACGAAATTGGGAAGAGAGAATTTTCATTGAATATTTTCCACAAAAGAGCATAGAAAGACAACAAGCAAAATGTTTAGAGGTCTAGTAAAAGGAGGTAGAATATTGTTAAATGGACCCCATTTTGGATTATTTGAAAGATGGTATTTTGCTTTAAGATTGTAAGGAGGCTCAGAAACTTGTATATAAGGCTATCAATTTCATAATTATTGATTGGAATCTATACAAAAGAGGGTTGAGTATACCCTCTTTGAGATGTTTGTGACCGTCAGAAGCAAAGTAGGCCCTTTTCAACCTACCTTTTAGGGTATGCAACAATCACATAAGAATCACAGCTTTGTATGTAAGAGCTTTGCATTTAGGATAGTGGTAGCCTATAATGAAGAAAGACTCAATTTGCTTAGTTCAAACTTGTGATCACTATTAGAGAAACGATCCAATAAAGAGGGGGCAAAGCTCATATTTGATTCCACTCACCAGTCTTTGGCCTTTCACCTAATGGGGGTTAAACATACTCGGTCTAATCCCAAAGATAACCAAACAGAGACAGTACATTATTATTGTATGGATTACTTTATGAAATGGGCCAAAGTCAAGGTAGTGGCAAGTATAATGGAGCAAAATATTGAGGCCTTTATGGTTAGCAATATCTTAATGAGGTTTAGGATACCTTATATTATTATTACAGACAATGGGCCATAATTTGATAATGACAAGTTTCATGACTTTTGTAAAGCTTGGCAAATTAGACTATGCTATACATTTGTCACGCACCCTTAGAGTAATGGTCAAGCTAAGGTTGTGAATGAAGTGATTTTCTAAAGTTTAAAAAAAAGGGTAAACTAAGTTGGTAGTAAGGGGATAGATGACTGCCCAATGTCTTATGGGGATATAAGACTACACAAAGGACTTCAACAGGTTGTACTCTATATTAGCTACTCCTTAGGTTAGAAGCTATGTTGCTAATTGAGCTCCAAGTAGAAAGTGAAAGAGTTTGAGCTTACACCCCTGAATATAATAACATAGGCCTACGAACTAATTTGGACACTATCTACGAAATGCTAGCGTTGGCTAAACCTCATCTGATGGCTTACTAGTAGCGTACAACATGGTCTTATGATAAGCATGTTAGGCATAAGTGTTTTCGACCTGGTGATCTAGTCTGTAAGATGCTATAAACATTAGGAGCAAGAGAACATCAAGAGAAGTTAACCCCTACTTAGGAAGACCTTGTTAGGGTAAAGGAATTTTTAAAAGAATACATTCTGGGAAGCCTACAAAAGAAACTTCAAGAAGACTTGCTGCTTGTACGAAGAGGAAATTGAAGCATTGGTGAATATGAATGTGAACTCAAGAGGCTAATGCATCTTACTTACCTAGAATTAAGACTTAGTGATCAATTTTGCATCCAAGTATTGTTAGCAGGATTAAATCAAGAAACTTAAACTAAATTGAAAGAATTTCAGTTAAAGACCTATAACGAAGTTGTTGAAAGAGCAAGAGTGATAGAATATACAGGAAAAGTGTTCTTAGAAGGACATAATGAAGAAAATGAGGAAATTGTTGAATCAAATAAAAAGGCAAGGGACGATACTAATAAGAGTGACAAGCAACCAATGGAAGTATCGGAGTCGCAAGAGGATGAACCAATCGTAAAGAAGCCACATGAAGCAAACTGTTAGAAGTACAACTAAGATTATTGTCCAAAAGATTGCTCATAGTTAAAAGGAAAGTGTTTTTACTATGGAAAAATTGGTCATAGAGCAAAATGGTGTTTTAAAAGGAAGAATTCCTTGATATGCAATAACTGTAGAAGGCATGGTCATGATATCTTTCAATGCTATTGGAAGTAAACAAATTAGGAAGAAATCTAGTGACTTATTGAGGAGCCCTACATATTTAATGTAATTGGTATAAGGAGATTATTTATGTGAAATACGTTATGTGGACATGATATAATATTTATAATTATGTGAGGTACTGATAATACGCTTGTTGATTACATATAAATAGTTTGTTTATGAATGATGAAAGTAGATTCAATAAGGAACTGCCACGATCAAGTTTTGATGACGAAACTTTTTGTAAGGAAAGAAGAATGTAAACCCCATAAATTTAGCTTTTTAAATAATGAATTGATTTAAATATTATAGGTAATTACCTTAACTCAACGAAGTCGATAAATTTAAGACTAATTAAAATTTTAAACTCAAACATAATACGAAAAGAAATAAATTCTAAAATTTTGCTCAAAACCTAAATCGCATACAAAAACCTTAAATCCTACATATGCATAAATACCTAAAATCAAACTCGAACTTGATGAAAACCATAAAACTATAACTTTAAACTTATAAAATGAATAAATATAACCTAATAGTGATAAAACCTTAGTCAATTATCATTATCAACTAATACGCATAATTGCATAAAACTTTCAACTAACACATTGAAATAACTCTTAATTATTATAAACATAGCGAGTGACGATTTAATTAATAAATTTTATAAAGTTTCCAATAATATTTATTAATTATTTTTTTATAATTAATATTTAAAATTTTCTAATGTTTCTTATTTTCCTTTTCCTTTTCTTTTCCCAATTTTTTTTCCCCTTCCATGTGAACTTCCATAATGTTTTGGTTGCATATGTCTGTGTATGGTTTCTCCATGTGCTAAATTATGGAAATAGAGATAAGATATGAGCTAAGCACCAAATCACATCAAATTAATGCAAGCTTATCATCTTTTCTTTGTTTTATATATATTGCTTTTGTTTCCTCTTTCATGACTAGTTGGAATCTCTTTTCTTAAGTTATCTCTTGTTTATTTTCAAAAACAAACTCAAAAGGGAATAAAAACACTTCCACTAAAAATCCCTTTCATTTTCCCCTTCTATTCTTTTTTTTTTTTTTAACTTTCTTTTGTATTTCCTCACAAGCATAAGAAGAAGAGGAGGCTTTCCAATTTAATACACATCAAATTATTAAGGAAATAGGTAAGTAGTATGTATATTATAATTATTTTGTAATAATCATTTATATGTATTTTTTTCTATACATGTATTTTGTGGAATTTTTATGTATTATAGAGTTATGTAATGGGTTTATGTGTAAAATTAGTATTTCTTTATGATATGTGTTCATACATATATAAATACTTAAGTATAATTATATGAGCACATATGTTACATTTGATTATATAAGTATGTAGTATAAAAGGATTTATGCATATGTATATATGTATATATGCTTATATAATAATATGTATATTAAGTGTTTTCATCACATAAGTACATGTATGGATAGGTGGCCAAAAATATATATGTATTTATGTATGTATAAAGTACAAAAATACTAATATAGCATTGTATATGTTCGGTATATATATATATGTGTATACAATAATTTTTCTATTATGTATTTTCATTGTATAGATATATATATAGACGTGATTGTATATACATGTATATTTGTATATGATATTATGTATATTAAGTAATTTCAATAGATATATATATATATATATATATAAATACAGTCGTATTTGTATATTATAAATTATCAAAATACAAGTATATATATATATTTTATATATGTACATACGTATAACATATGTAGCATATTTAGGATTATATTACTATATTACATAAGCATACATATATCTATAAAGTACTTATATTAATAGTATATTATATATTGATATACGGGTATACTTAAATAATACATGTATAATATACCATAATAACAAATTAATAAATAAAGTAAGGTAATATATATACATAAAAATATACCGTAAGTTTCAAAAAGGGAATAGAATAATTAATTACCAAATTTAATAAAATATAATTATATACATATTATGTAAAAATACAAAATAGGAGAAATATTGAAATTATATATATTTTGGAAGTGATACGTGGCATTTATCTATATTGCCATGTCAACATATAATTAACTTTAAATTAATTCGTAATTAAAAATAATAATAAAATAATTAAGTAATAGAAAAATTATTAAATTAGTAAAAATGAATTAAATGGGTATAAACCCTTAGGATAGCAAAACACATAAATTAGAATTAAATAAACTCGAAATTAAGAAAATTAAAAAGTATAAATTTTAAATAACTATTAAATCGAAAACATGCAAAGAAAAGCTTAAAATCATATTTTACAATTATTTAAGTCAAAATATTCAATTTTGTAACATTTTTATATCATAATAGAAAATATGGGTTTAACATCCAAAACGGATTTCGTTACGAGAAAATACATCCAAAAACAATAAAAATCAACTACTGGTTTATAAAAATTGGAACTATAATGAAAAAGTTATACGCAATTGAAAATTTAAGTTAAACCGAGTAAAAGATTTAGGTCAAACTATATTTATATCCTACTTAGGTTATAATGGGAAACTATACAAATAATGATAGATATTTAGTTAATAGGGAAACCTAATTTTTCAAAACACTTATAAGCTTTATCATCTTTTAGTTATTTGATTATTGAGTCTTGGAATTCTCAAAGGTTGAGAATGTGAGTATAACTTAGGTGAGGGAGTTCTTATGATTTGCTATCTGCTTGTTGGTTGTTATTTGTGTGCTACTTGTTGGTTGATATTGATTATTTGATTGAACGACTGATTGCTTTATGTGCTATCATCTGTGTGATCACTCTCTTAAACTGGTAAATATAACTATTTGACTAAGATAACTAGTTATATCTATCGCATGTCTGTAATTCAATTGGTATGCTAATGAAGAGTGCTAGCTTTGCAGATTTTTGAGAAAAGTATTTTTGAAAACATTTTTTTAATCTTAAATATATTTTGTATGATTTCTATGAGGGCTCGTAGTGCCCGTCAATGATATTTCTATTGTTAAGGCAAAGCTAGTATAGTATCTTCAATTGCTTGCAAGAGGACTCGCATATTTGTGCCCATAGGGCCTTAGATATTGGTTTATGGCAAGGTGGACTCGCTATGTATGCCCAAGGGACTTTTGATATGTTTGGTGGGTGGCCTTAATTGGGGTCTACTTATGTTGATTGTTGATTCTCAGATTAGGATAATAGTCGAGTAACATCTGGTAGGACGTTGACCCTAAGCAGCCTCATGCGGTTAAGATAAGGTGCTTCGTACTTGTAAGTATAGAGGAAAAATTAACGTGTAGATGACATAAATCTATACCGTTCATAGTTTCAGACTCATTTAGATGTGTTGCTTGCATTCATCGCACTTACATTCTTTTCTTATGTAAATAGCTTGCATGTGTGCTAATAATATTTGATAACTTCCTTGATAGTAGTGGTGAGGAATGAACTCACTGAGTCATGGTTTGCTCATTCTCTTATAGTTTCTTTTACAGGTTCTTTTAAGTAGGGATCGAGGAAAATCATGAGAGCAAAATATAAACTAGAAATAGGTTTGATAATACTAAAGTTGATAGAAATGTATATAGTTGATATAAAAACCATCGATGTATAAAATATTTATATACGATTATGTACAGTATAGTATTTCTTATAAATTATTAAGTTGTTTTACCCTATCTTAGTATTTGGTAGGGGATATCGATTCTTTGCGGTTTTGATGGACTGTGGTTTATCGGATATTCATAGTCACTTATAATTTATAGTAAGTTAATTAATGTAAATGAAAAACCTTAGTGGCTAATTGTTTAGAGTTTTGTAACTTCTAACTTGCATTGAATCATGGGTGTACACGTGATATGAAAATTTTAGACAATTCTACTAGGCTCTCCTTAGGGTCATGACTAGAGATTTTGTGGGTTATTGAGAAACTCTAATGCTAAATGTGAGAGCCATGGATAGTAATGTTTTCTACATTATTTCCTTAGTTTCTATAAGTTTTCACATTAATCTTCATGTGTATGTGTTTTTACTTGAAAATCTTCTGTAAATGTTATTTTTTAAGCTTAATATGTTTATGAGTTTATGTGTTGCTTGATGAAATATTATGGCCATTGATGTTATTGTATTGTATTAGATTGAATATGCAAATTTACTTAGTTTGATGATAGTTAGTCTTATATGAATGTTAGGTAATGACCAGTAAGGTAGCAGTTCCCTCATTATTGAGTTAAGACTCCATGTTATTCCAACAAGAATGGAGAGATTTTGACAAAACCTAGGATTCTTGTTATTTGAAAACGAGAATTTGGAATTTAGGGCTAAAATCCTAGTATTCTCTTAGGGCTTCACTTGATTACGGTGAGAAACTAACTCTAAATGGTTTTTTAAGTTGTGACAAGATTTTAATAACTAACTAATAATGTAGATAAGAAATGGGTGATTCAATACTTATGCTACATTAAGATTCAAAGATGAAAGTAAATGGATTCTTTGATTGTGAGTAAAGTACAAGTTCAAACTAGTATAAACACTCTAATAGCATTGGACATGTTCAAGTAAGTACTGATAATAAGTTATTAAGAGCTAACCAAAGCTATCTAATTAAATCAAGTCCCAATCACCACTCAATAAGTAGTGGTAAGGTGTTTTAAATTGCCTAACTAATATGTAGCATGATTAAAGAACCTGCCTAAAGAGGTCTCTATATGGTGGTTGACAAACCAACATAGATTATTTACTTATAGGCACTGATAGGGACCTAGTTGGTTTGGTCTCCCGAATTTGTACATAGTGGTGCAAGGCACACTTAATTATCATCTAATAACATTAGAAAGTTGTGAAAGGGCACTAGTACATGCTAAAGAGCCAATCAATGATTTTCAAAAGGCCCAAAGTGATGCTAATGAGTTATTCCAAAGGATTATCACCCATAGGATGACAAGGTATAGATTCGAACTTGAGAATTCAACATACCTTAGTAAGAATTCTTGAGACTAAACAGCATTAGCATATCACTTGCCTATCATGACTTATTTAGCATGTAAATTAAGCAAATGCATGCACTTTAAAACATATAAACATATCTTTTAGTAAACATGTGGAATATATTACTTTCCTTTTGTATTTTTCATTTTTTTTTTGTTTTTATGTACTCACTTCGCTCTATAAGAATTGACAAGTTGGTGTTTTACTAATCTTAAGTATAGGAGAAGATCCTTGATGTAGCTAGCTTAGGAACTTCTGGGAAGTCTTCCAAAGCGCTCAGCATTTAATTTGAAATTTTGAGAGTTCCTTAGTTTTGATTCACATATGTATATGTATATATGTTTTGTACCTTTGAGGTACTTTCATGTGAAAGTGTATGCAAATATATATATATATATATATATATATATATATGTATATGCATTTGTATTTATAAGTATGTATGGTGTATAAATATATATGTATAGTACATGTACATACGCATGGTATTTATAGGTTTATAAAGTTACATATGTATATATATATATAAGATAAGAAAACAAAAGTATACGAGTGTATGTATAGGTATAAAAATGCGTATACTAGTAGCATGGTATAGTATAAGTATGTAGATACACCTAAATTGTATATGTACAACATACTCAATTACTAAGTTATGAAATAAAGTAATATATAGATACATATACATACATGCCATGGGTTTTAAAGAAAATGGGAAATAATTAATTTGCAAAATTTAATAAAATATAATAATAAATATAATTATATACATATTACGTAAAAAAATATACAAAATGGGAAAAAGAATGAAAATATAAAAATTTTGGAAATAACACGTGGCACCTTTCCATGTTGCCATGTCAACATATAATTAATTTTAATTAAAATCGTAATTAAAAATAATAATAAAATAATTAATTAATTAGAAAATTATTAAACTAGTAAAAGTGAATTAAATAAGTATTAAGTCTTAAAAATAGCAAAATAAGTAAATTGTGACAAAATATACTAAGAAAATTACAAAATATAAAATTTAGATATTTATTAAATAATAAATATGTAAAGAAAAGTTTAAAATAATAATTTATAATTATTTAAGTCAAAATAATAAAATTCGTAATATTATTACACTATAATTGGAAATGTAAGTTACAATATCTAAAACGGACCCTGCTATGCAAAAGTACATTTAAAAACAATAAAGATAAACTATAAGTTCATAAAAATCGGAATTAAAATGAAAAAGTTATACGCAATTGAAAATTTAAAATAAACTAAGAAAAAAATAAGTAAAAAGATTTAAATTAAACTATATGATATTATACTTGGGTTATAGTGGGAAATTATATGAATAATAATAGATATTTAGTTAATTGATGAATCTAGTTTTTCAAAATACTTGTAGATTTATTTATCTTTTAGGTGCCCAATTATCAAGAATTGAAAATCTTAAAGGATAGGAGAATAAGTATTAACCTAGGTGAGGGAGTTTTTATGATCTATTATCTACTAGTTGCTTGTTATTTGCATATTACTTGTTGGTTAATATTGTTTGTTTGTTGAATGATTGATTGTTTTGCATATTATCATCAATGTGATTACTTTCTTAAATTAATAAATATAATTATTCGACTAAAATAACTAGTTATATTTGTCGCATGTCTGTAACCTAATTGGTATATTGATAGACAGTGCTAGCTTTATAGATTTTTTAGAAAAGTATTTATGGAAAAATATTTTTCCAATCTTTAATATATTTTGTATGATTTTTGTGAGAGCTCTTAGTACCTATAAATGATATTTTTATCATTAAGGTAAAGTTAGCATAGAATCTCTAATCGATTACGAGAGGACTTACATATTTATGCTAGTGGGGCCTTGGATATATTTTGATAATGAAAAGACTCACTTTATATGCTTAAAGGGCTTTAGATATGTTTGGTGGATAGCCTGAGTTGGGGTCCACCTATATTGATTGTTGTTTCTTGACTAAGGTAATAATCCAGTGTCATTTGAAGGGACGGTGCCTTTAGGTAGCTTTATGCAATTAAGGTAAGGTGCCCCGTATAGGTAAGTTTGGAGGAAAATTGACTTGTAGACAACATAAATTTACATCTTTTATAGTTTCAAACTCCTATGGATGTATTACTTACATTCATTGCGTATGCATTTATTTTACTTGTAGATAAAATTGCATATGTACCAATAATATTTGATAACTTACTTAAAAGATAGTAGTGAGGAACGAACTTACTGAGCTGTGGTTTGCTCATTCTCCTATAATTTCTTTTGTAAGTTTCTTTAAGTAAGGATTAAGGAAAATCTTAAGAGCAGAGTGTAAATCAGAAATAGTTTTGATAATGTTAGAATTGATTGAAATGTGTGTAGTTGGTATAGAAACAATTGATGCAGAAAATATTTATATGATAAGATTATGTATAATATAATATTTCTTGTAAATTATTAAGTTATTTTATCTTATCTTAGCATTTGGTAGGGAATACTAATTTTTTACGGTTCTGGTGGATTATGGAATATAGGATATCCATAGTTATTTATATTTTATAGTAAGTTGATTAATTAAAAATCGAAAACCTTAATGACTAATTGTTTAGAGTCTTGTAATATTTGACTTGCAAGGTAGTTTTCATATTATGGGTGCACATGTGATGTGAAAATTTGAAGCAATCTTATTAGTCCCCTGCCTCCCCCCCTAACCCACCCACCCTTAGGGTCATGACAGAAGCTTAGTCCTGGGATGACCCCAAATTGCTTGAAGAAAAGGCTCCATCTTAGTTGCGGTCAATAAATTCGGTAAGATGGCACATTTGATCTAGTACAATAAAACTCGATGCTATGCATATTGCTACTGTTTTCTTATATGAATTCATGAGGTTGCATGAAATTCCTTAAAGTATTGTGTTTGATTGAGACCCAAAGTACCTTAGCTTCTTCTAGAAGACCTTACAATGCTTTCTTGGAGCTTAGCTAATGTTCAACACTTCATACTATCCATAAACAAATAGGTAGACAAAGTTCGTCAACAAAACGTTAAGTTCTCTACTTTGAGTAACCATGGGAAATAACCTTATTGAGTAGGACTTGTGCTTACCTATTGTCGAGTTTGCTTACAATAGATTAACACATAGTACCACATGTAAGTCCCCATTTGAGGTAGTATACAAACAAAATGTAACAACTTGACCAAAGCTCCTTACATTAAGGCATCGTCCGTTTTAGTATGGTTTGTTGCATAGTTTGTCACTTGGTGCCGCTATTTCTCAAAGGTTAGCCATCCTAAAAGTGCTCCCATTGAACATGCTTAGTTTTGGAGTTTTGATATGAATGACCAAAAGATGCCTCAATGATTAAAATCTCATTACCTTTTATTTAAAGTACATTACAATATTTTCCCCTTATAGAACTGATATCCTTATCTATTTCATTATACATGTCTAAAACTACCACGAAAAAGGAAAGACTCTAAAGGTGCTCCTTTACATGCTCAAGAGGTGCTTGCACCCTATGGCACTTTTCCTTGCATGGCATTTAGATCCCCTACTTCCATATGGTGGATTACTTTGATACTAACTATAACAATCCAATCGAAACTCTTCACATGGTGGTATTGCTTACTTTGTTGTAGCATGCCGTATGGTTTTGTCCCTAGTGCTACTGCTTTATAATAGGTCACCAAGCTTGGGAGTGCTCCTTATTGAGCAAACTTAACTTTAAAGTTCTGTAACGATTCAGTTGGAACTCTTTTCATCGAGGTATTGTCCACTTTGGTGTCAAATGTTGTACAATTTTGTCCCTTAGTGCAAAAGGATTGCTTTAACCTGAGTAAGCGTAACTTTAGAGTTTCGACGTATTTTGAGTTGTTGTACCAAAAGGTGCAATGATTTAGAATTTCGTCAACTAGCACATAAGGGGTATTACAATCCATCCATCTTACAGAACTGACGTCTTAGTTAGTTTCGTTACACAAGTCTAGGACTACTACTAAGTAAGGACTTACCCTTCCGACTGGTAGAGTGCTTTAATACCACCTGTAATGACCTAGTTGAAACTCTTCCCACTAAGATATTGTCTACTTTAGCACCAAATGTTATACAATTTTATCCCTTAGGGCAGTAGCTTTCTAGGAGGTCACTAATATTGGGATTGCTTTAGCCTGAGCACACTTAACTTTGGAGCTTCGACATACTTTGAGCTACTACACCAAAAGGTGCCTTGATGATGTAGAATTTCGTCACTTGACATATAAGGGGTATTACAAGTTCTAACAAACCCTAATATACCAAAAGATGTCTCGATGATTAGAGTTTCATTACCTTTTGTTTAAGAGGCATCACATAAATCCATGTCATTCCATTAGACCAGCTACACATATCAAGCTTAAATGAGGAGTATTAGGATGAAATTGACAAAGCTTGAGAGCTTTAGAAGATCCATCATAAGGTGACCAAGCACATAAGCAAGGTTGTTTGCATACTTGAACAATAGGATTGAAGAACACCAAATATGCAATTTTAACTTAGAGATCTTATGTGGATACACTTGTAAAAGGAGAGATTTCTTAATTAGAGGTAAAAAAAAAAAACTTACTCTTAGAGTGGGTGAACTATTTAAAGTATTTACGAAGATTGAAAATAATGCCTATTAGCTTAAATTACTAGAGGGGTATAGAACTTTTGCAACTTTTGATGACTAACCTAAAGCCTTACACTATAAAGGGAAGAAATTAGCAAGACATCTAACTATATTTGACCCTAAATCCTTCACAATCTAGAGGGGATGATAAGAATCAACATGCAGGTCCGATTTTACACTCTCGAGCTCGAGGACTAATGAACTTAGCATGGTGGTTGGATCTAGCCCATTGAAGTAGAGGCCATGCTCTTGCAAGCAACTAAGCTTTATCACCTGCTAAGTTATCCCAATCTTTTGACCATCTTACAGATTGAAACATCCGACCACTAGATTATCCAACAACTTAGCTACTTATGCTGACAACTTGCCCAAGCTATTGCCTATCCACTTCAAGTTACCCAACCAATTATGATATTATCCGACCTTATCCTAAACCATAGCAACTTGTCTTATTTGTCGGGAAAAGTACCTAATACTTATGTAACACTTATCCATTGATACTATTTTGTGCCTACAATGTTAGAAGATATTCTTATGTCATTTTCTCTATTTTACCCTTTTCTACATCAATGAAAAATGTCTCTTTTGCATCTACCTTATAGAGCCTAATATAAATGACTCTCTTTTGTAATGGTTGAATCATTAATTGAATATCATTATCCTTATTTCCTTATTGTTGTGAGTTTATCGCCCGAGTGTATATCAACTCTTATCTATTCTCTTCAATAAGAAAAAGTAGCAAGTGCCCCTATTTTACTATTTTTGTGTAATATCAAATAGTAGTCTAGGTTGTTTATGTCCATTAGTGTATCATATCCATAGTAACTCATGAATCTACTAAAACCATCACTAAACTCATTCTACTATCTTTGATTCTTAGAAGGACCACTTAATTTGTGTGTGTTCAAATTGATAGTCTTGTACGTGATTCTTAAAGCATATCAAGAGGTATGCTAATGAGTTTTTTGAAAGTATTATTATTTATAGAATGACAAGATATAGATTTAAACATGAGAATTTAACATACCCTAGTAAGAATTCTTGAGACAAAAGGATAAAATGGCATTGACATATCACTTGCTTAGCACGACTTATTTAACATGTAAATTACATAAACTTGTGGAGTTATGATACATATCTTTTAGTAAACTTGTGGGATTTATTACTTTCCTTTTTTATTTTCATCTTGTTATGGTTTTTGTGTACTCACTTTGCTTTATAAGACTTAAGGGATTGATGTTTTACTAAGCTTAGGTACAAGAGAAGGTTCATTGATGCAGTTGGCTTGGGAATTTTTTTGGAAGACTTTGAGAGCACTCTTAATTTGAAAATTTGGAAGTTCTTACTTATGATTCGCATTCGTTTATGTATATATGTTTTGCGCCTTTCTACACCTTTGAGGTGTTTTCATGTAAAAGTATATGTAAATAAGTTTTATGTAAATTTGTTAGAATATGTGCTCAAAATCCCTTAAAGTCGAATGAGTAGGTTTAGCATGGTGGAGCTAAAACCATATGAAGTGAAATTGTTAACAATATAACTTTATCGATAAGTTAGAAGGTAAATTCGATAATCTATTAACAAGGATAAAAAGTTCAATGCATTGTCTCTAGTGACTTAGAACATTGGATAGTAAACTTAGAAGGTAAAAAATGAGAAGCAAAAAGTTAAACCTATTATTCCAAAAAACTTAGAAAGTAAATCATTGAAGTTAGATGTTAATGAAATGAGGACAAAATGTTGAAATACTTAATCAGGGTAAGTTAGAAAGCTTTACTACAAACTTCAAGGTTAGATTATGAGGTTAAAAAGGTAAAACCTAAACTTAGTAGGTTAAAAGAAAAACTTAGAACATGGAATTGTGTTAAATTACAAGGTTAGAATGTTTCAATTATGAATTTGATTGTGAAGAACATTGACATACATAATTTATATGTTTTAGTTATAGGATTTCAATTACTTTTAGCCTTGTCTTCACTTTAGATGTTAAGTTTTGAAGAGTATAGGCTAAATGGACACTTAGAAGGTAAAGTGTTAAAATAATATATTTATTTTATAATTGTTTTGGCTTGTATCATAAACTCTGTTATAAATATTTGTTGGGCTCATTTTTTTTTTAACTTTTGAGAAATTAAAATATTTATTATTGTAGAAAACATACCTAGATAGCGTACAGTTTTTTATTTGGTGTTAAATTAAAGTCTCTCTAAAACTTATAAAACTACTTAGATATTCCAAATAAATCAATTTATTTTAGGGTAAAATATAGATCTAGTCATCAATATATGCCACTTTTTCTATTTTAACCTTAAACATTTAATTTTAGAGAAAATTGCAAAAAAAAAAAAAAACTCTTCTAAACTTTGATTTAGGTGTAGATTGACCTCATAAATTTTCAAAATGAAGTTTTTGATCTCATAAACTTTTATAAATTGGTAAATAAACCCCATAACTCTTTTAAATTTAAATTTTGATATATAAATACCCTTTAAAATTTAATTTTGATGTGTAAATATTCCTGTACCAAAATCAAAATTTAAGGAGTGTTTGCACACTAAAATTAAAATTTAAGGATTATAAGGGTTGTTTTACTAATTCAAGAAAGTTTAGGAGGGTCAAAACCTCACTTTAAAAATTAAAGGGTTTATTTTTTTTTTGCATTTTCTCTTAATTTTATTTTTCTGTTTCAATCACCACCATTTGCAAATAACTCTACTATCGATTGTCGTGAATTTTTACGTAAAAAATGACACGTAACATCATCTTATTAGTCCACTTATTTTGTTAAATAAATAATATAATAAATATTGAAAATTAATAAAAAGTTAAAAATAAATAGAAATTAAGGAAAATGTGTAAAATTGGAGTACTGAAATTTTTTTTAAATAATATGTAAAATGAAAAAAAAAGGTAAGACATATGTACATACAAAATAACAATCGTATATACATATATATTATAAATTAAATGAATAAAAAATAAAAAATGTGGAAGAAGTAATAAAAAAGGGTAAATTACAGTAAGTTACCTATGTTTTTTCTCTTTTTCACTTTAAGTACCTTTTTTTTTTTTTTTACACATTGAATACTCTTGTTTTATAAAATTGAAAAGCCTAACATCATTAGAATATGTTAAATTAAAAGAAAAAAAAAGGAATTATTGTTAATGTTACAATTGGGTTCAAAAATAAAGATTTGTTTGAGAATATCCACAGCTCCAATGTAATAAGTAGGGTCATTTTGATTTGTTTATATGTTACAAGCACGTTCACAATGAGTTCAATAAAGGAAATTACACTGTATGTTTCATGTACAAAGAAGGGAAGATCATGCAAGGCGAGGGATTGGCAAACCTTTTATTAAGGCTAATATGTTGTGGAAAATCGAAATCCTTTCAAAAAGAATGCAAATTTGTGAACCAAATTTATCAAGAATGACCCTTTTAACCATAAGAATAGACATGATATGCAACTTAATAGAGAAATAAATCAAATATAACAGCTAAGACACACCACTCTAAGAGAAATGATATGTAACTTAATAGAGAAATAAATCAAATATCACAGCTAAGACACACCACTCTAAGAGTAAAATACCAAAGGGATTGATCATTTAATGATGATGCCTTACCCTTCATTTTTAGTCGCATATAGACCTTTTTGAAGTTAGTAAAAAAAAAAAAAAAATCTTCATCTAATATATTTAGTGTAGATGCTAAAACTTCATTCAATGATAGGCACAAAAGCTAAAAAATAAGAAGCTATTGATAGTAAAAGTTGGTGTTGTGAAATACTTGGACACTTAGCGAAGAATTCCTCTACGAAAGAAAAGAAGATTTAGGCTATGGGGGCTGCCGGGACGACTCTAGCTTTGCTACTTTGATGCCTAAGTTAGTTAGGGGTTAAATGAAGAGAAGGGAAAATAAATAGGTTGTGTAAAGTGTCCAAAAGAAGCTTACTGAAGTCCTCTGAGCTCTATTTATAGTTGTAGATTTGCCCTTATTTGATAATTGTTGCCTCTAAAATATACACATGTGCCAAATTTGAATTTAAGATCACTTTCCAATATTAAGGGACATGGCTTGATTCATAGTGGCCAATAGGAAGTTATTTTTGCAAGAAGCATAACTGTTTGTGCCTTACATTGGAATTCAAATTCCTTGAGGTTAACTGACTCTTACTAAGCTATAGGCATTTCCTCTAAGCCGACCAAGGCTAATCTAACCTACCGTAGTCGGGTTTTTCTACGCTGCTTAAATATATTTACCTCGCTAGCTTTCTTGAGCTATTGGTTCTTCTAGGGCGGCTTAAAGGAGCTCGAAAATATGGTATAGAAGGAGTTGGGAGTGAATAAGTAGGTTGGATGAGCCTTAGTTTAGCTTCGTATAGGCCTTTAGGAGGAATCACTATCAACATTTAACCCTTAACTCCACTCAACGGGTGATTTTGGGGGGGAGGGGAGGAAGGGGGGAGGGGGGTAGGTAGAGGGCGTAGGGGTTCCTAGTATTTTACAACCAGGTCCTTACTTTTACGATGATGTTTGTTTGGCTTGTCTTAGAAGCCTCATGTTTGTTTAAGTGACGTTTCATGTCTTACTATCAAGATACACATGATCATGCTAGAACCTACGCGTGCCTTTAGTAACATAACTCAACGTAGGTCATCAAATCTACAGCAGGTGTACACAATTGAATGGTTTACATTGATGGTTACAATAGTCCACATGGATCTCCAAAACCATGACTCTCTAACATTTTTTTTCCTTTCGATTCCGTACTCTTTTTTCCTTCTCATTTTTCATTTCCCATTCTCTTATTACATTATGTATTTCACTTCCTAACTTTGACTTTGCTTATTCTATGCATTGTTCATTCTTCAATCACTCATTTTTCTTTTTGACTACATCACTAAGGTAAATATGTCAACCACTAAATTTAACCACTCAATGTGTGCTTAGCAATGGAGCCAGGAACTGTCTATCGTACATTAGGAAAGCAATTCTCCTCCTCATGAAGAACCCACCAACATAGCAGGCTCCAATGATGATGATTGCCCTTAGGACTTGTCTAGCCTAGCAAGCTTAGTAAGAATTTGTGTCCTTATGTCATGGAAGACTAAAACTTCCTTTTGATGAATATTTACCGGATAATGAGGGAAAATCATAGGTGATTCTGCTATATTCAAGTATTAAATATGATATGAGCCCCAACGAAGTTGCTAGTATATGACTAAATAAGGGTTTAATGTGCTAAGGCTTAATTGTCATTCTACCCCTTGAGATTGGAAGATAGAAAGGCCCTAATTGCATGAGTGTATTACTATACTTAGAGACAAGGAATTTGCACTTTTTGAGAAATACTTTGAGGTTTCCCTTTTCTCTTTTTTAGAAATCTTACTTCACCTACCATCAAATTTGCCCATCAATTTTAACCCTTGAATTCATATGGATTGTTAGTGGCTTTCGAGTATATTTAAGAAGACTAAGTTAGGGCCACTTGACTTTATTCTACTAGTTTTTCATATTAAAGAAGAGTGATGGTTGGTTCTATATATGTGCTCGACCTCATAGAACTTAATGAGCAACAGCAGTCTAGTTATCAATGACTTGGTCAGAGTTAAGTTAGGGATTAGAAGAAAGATTTAGAGCAAGGGCTTTAGAGACCCTAGAAGCATCAAGCATTTCTTCAGTATTGGTAGGGTCGACTATGGGGGTATTAGTACCTTTATTTGGTTAGTCCTCCACATCAGCTCCATCAACATTGACTTCGCTAGTAGGAGCAGCAAGAGCTCCTTCTTCATTACTTGTCTAGCAAAGTTTAAATAACTCAAATTGTAATCAAGATGGTAGATAAGGACCTCATCTCAAGTTAAGCTTACCCTATTAAGCATCTTCTATAACATCAAGTTTTTAAATTCTTAGCTTTCTTGAATATCCTAATAGGCCTTATCATAAACCTTTTGATAATTTAAACCATGCTCCTTCTCTAGATCAACCATTTCGTTTTTTACCTCTTAATACAAGCTTTGTAAATGGGAAATTTTCTTACTATGCTTTCTCTTGAGGGTTTCTACCTTACCCTATGCCTCTAGTAGACTATACACTGATTGAGAGCTTTTTTTGCTGCTCCTTAACTAGAGCTGCTTCTTTCCCTTAGATTTCGCTTCCTTCTCTACTTTCTCCAACTTTTTATTTCATCTTCTAATTTAGTCTTCTCTAAACCCTATTTCTCTTAAAGCTTTTTTCTATTTAGTCTCAACATGGGAAACATTGTTTTGGCATCTGTGGCAATCAAAAAAGAAAGAAGCTGAATCCCTTTGGTGAAATGAACAAGAGGAAAAGAAGGAGATATAAGGATGAGAGGCTTATAGCTTTCTTCTATTCATCTAAAGCTCTAATGATCATCATTAAGCATTAGGAACTTTGAAAAATAAAAGTTAGATTAGATGGTGATCTGTAAATCTTACATATAAATAAAGGAAAAAGCCTTACATCATAGACTCTCAAAGTGGCAAGTTAGAGCCTAAATTTTGATAGAACTTAACAATGATTGTCAAAGGCTAGAAATCCTCTAGAAGACAAATTCCTCTTATTAACTCTAAAGCAAATTGACCATTTCCAAGAGCATAGTTGGCCATACTAACATTCTAAATTGGAAAGAATTGCAAGATTTATTTATTTTCTTTCCTGGAGGACTTCAATAGACTTGACAAAGTAAGAGGGACCTCTTTGCCCTTCTTTGGATCCATAGAACTTCCATTTACCTTATCTTCTTTTGAAGACTTACCTTACTTAGGTTCCATTTTAGCAAGGGGCAATCATGAGTATTAGGTCACTTCTTCAGTTCATTGACCTTAGTGACCTGCCTTTTGGTGACTATCTTTATCAGCTGGACTTCTTTTGTTAAGGGCAATGGTTTTTGCAAGTGGCTTTATGGATGGTTTCACATGAGCTTACTTCTCGAGAGCTTTCTTAACTTTTTCCTTTTTCTTAGACCTGCCATCTTTTAGCTAAACAAATAGATCTTTAGAATCATAGTCTTCGAGCAACATATCTATAGAGAAATGCTTAAGGATTAGGTCAAGGAAGATATTAAAATACAAATAGAAAAACCTATTGACACCATGCCAAGCATGGGTAAGGAAGACCACTCAGCTCTCACAGTAGATGCAAAGGTCCCTCCTCTTATAAGTCTACTCAACGTAGTAAAACCTTGAATGGCTCGTCATCAAAACTTGACCGTGGTAGTTCCTTATTGAATCTACTTTCATCATTCATAAACAAACTGTTTATATGTAATCAACAAGCGTCTTATCAATACCTCACATAATTATAAATATTATATCATGTCCACATAACGTATTTCACATAAATANTACCTCACATAATTATAAATATTATATCATGTCCACATAACGTATTTCACATAAATAATCTCCTTATACCGATTACATTAAATATCTAGGGCTCCTCAATAAGTCACTAGATTTCTTCCTAATTTGTTTACTTCCAATAGCATTGAAAGATATTATGACCATGCCTTCTACAGTTATTGCATATCAAGGCATTCTTCCTTTTAAAACACCATTTCGCTCTATGACCAATTTTTCCATAGTAAAAACACTTTCCTTTTAACTGTGAGCAATCTTTTGGATAATGATCTTAGTTGTACTACTAACAGTTTGCTTCATATGGCTTCTTTACGATTGGTTCATCCTCTTGCGACTCCAATACTTCCATTGATTGCTTGTCAATCTTATTAGTATCGTCCTTTGCCTTTTTATTTGATTCAACAATTTCCTTATTTTCTTCATTATGTCCTTCTAAGAACTCTTTTCCTGTATATTCTACCACTCTTGCTCTTTCAACAACTTCGTTATAGGTCTTTAATTGAAATTCCTTCAATTTAGTTTAAGTTTCTTGATTCAATCCTGCTAACAATACTTGGATGCGAAATTGATCACTAAGTCTTAATTCTAGGTAAGTAAGATGCATTGGCCTCTTGAGTTCACATTCATATTCACCAATGCTTCAATTTCCTCTTTGTACAAGCAGCAAGTCTTCTTGAAGTTTCTTTTGTAGGCTTCCCAGAATGTATTCTTTTAAATATTCCTTTACCCTAACAGGGTCTTCCTAAGTAGGGGTTAACTTCTCTTGACATTCTCTTGCTCCTAATGTTTATAGCATCTTACAGACCAGATCACCAAGTCGAAAACACTTATGCCTAACATGCTTATCATAAGACCATGTTGTATGCTACTGGTAAGCCATAAGATGAGGTTTAGCCAATGCCAGCATTTTGTAGTTAGTGTCCAAATTAGTTCGTAGGCCTATGTTATTATATTCAGGGGTGTAAGCTCAAACTCTTTCACTTTCTACTTAGAGCTTAATCAGCAACAGAGCTTCTAACCTAAGGAGTAGCTAATATGGAGTACAACCTGTTGAAGTCCTTTGTGTAGTCTTATATCCCCATAAGACATTGGGCAGTCATCTATCCCCTTACTACCAACTTAGTTTACCTTCTTTTTTAAACTTTAGAAAATCACTTCATTCACAACCTTAGCTTGACCATTACTCTAAGGGTGCGTGACAAATGTATAGCATAGTCTAATTTGCCAAGCTTTACAAAAGTCATGAAACTTGTCATTATCAAATTATGGCCCATTGTCTTTAATAATAACATAAGGTATCCTAAACCTCGTTAAGATATTGCTGACCATAAAGGCCTCAATATTTTGCTCCATTATACTTGCCACTACCTTGACTTCGGCCCATTTCATAAAGTAATCCATACAATAATGATGTACTGTCTCTGCTTGGTTGTCTTTGGGATTAGACCAAGTATGTTTAACCCCCATTAGGTGAAAGGCCAAAGACTGGTGAGTGGAATCAAATATGAGCTCTGCCCCCTCTTTATTGGATCGTTTCTCTAATAGTGATCACAAGTTTGAACTAAGCAAATTGAGTCTTTCTTCATTATAGGCTACCACTATCCTAAATGCAAAGCTCTTACATATAAAGCTACGGTTCTTATGTGATTGTTGCATACCCTAAAAGGTAGGTCGAAAAGGGCCTACTTTGCTTCTGACGGTCACAAACATCTCAAAGAGGGTATACTTAACCCTCTTTTGTATAGATTCCAATCAATAATTATGAAATCGATAGCCTTATATACAAGTTTCTGAGCCTCCTTACAATCTTGAAGCAAAATACCATCTTTCAAATAATCCAAAATGGGGTCCATCTAACAATATTCTACCTCCTTTTACTAGACCTCTAAACATTTTACTTGTTGTCTTTCTATGCTCTTTTGTGGAAAATATTCAATAAAAATTCTCTCTTCCTAATTTCGTAGACTTATGCAGGCCAGCTTAGACAACTTGTCTCTTGCTTATTGCTAGGTCTTAAAATTTGATCTGATCTCCTTCACCAACTGTAGATATTTGATCATGTTCTGATCCTTAGCCATGTTGTCTCCTTTAACTTGATTAACAACCAATTAAGAGTCAAAGTAAATATCCAACTGCTTAGCTCATACCTTCTTTGCTAGTTTTATTCTTACCAACAATGCCTTGTATTTTGATTCATTATTACTAGCTAGGAATCCAAACTTCAAAGCATAACAAATTCAAGCTATCATTGGGCCTTTAAGATTGGACTTGCCCCAGTCCCTTCTGATGTAGATGATCCATTGATGTATAACATCCAAGTCGACTCCATATTATTTGTAACAGATCTCTCATTTCCAGCGAACTCAACTATAAAATCTACTAGAATTTGAGCCTTATAAGTCTCTCTAAGTCCGTATTGAATCCTTAGAGTGCTGAGTTCAATAGCATACTTCACCATTTGACTTAAAGCATCAGATTTTTGTAAAGCTCATTTTAAGGGTTAATTAATTAGGAACATAACTTGGTGAGCCTCGAAATAAGGTTAAAGTTTCCTAACTGCTATGATTGTAGCTAAGACAAACTTCTCCAACTTGGTATGTCATAACTCTTAGACCTTGCAATACATGACTAACATAATAAACTAACCTATGTATCCATCCTTCCGCTTGTATAAGTATAGATGAAAGAGCTCAGTCACTCATTGACAGATGAAAGTAAAGGGTTTTTCCTTTGAATGGCTTTGAAAAGATCAACAATTTGGTTAAGAACTCCTTTAAGGTCGTAAAAGCCTGCTCACATTCCATTGTCTACCAAAATTCAAATGGATTTCTCAAAACATGAAAAAAAAATTCTACACATCTCTCTACACTTTTGGAAACAAATTTGTTCAATGCTACCACTTGGCCATTTAACCTCTGAACTTCTTTAGTGGACTTTGGCGATTTAATGTCCAACACCACTTATATCTTTTCCGGATTAGCCTCAATTTCTCACTATGTCACTATAAAGCCTATGAACTTCCCTGAAGATGCCTTGAGCACGCATTTTTGAGGATATAGCTTCATATTGTGTCGTTTGAGTATGTTGAAGGTCTCCTAGAGGTCGGTGAGATGTTCTTCATTGGTCTTGCTCTTGATAATCATATCATCTACATTAACCTCAATATTCCTATGTATTTTAGGTTTAAACATCTTCATGACCAGCCTTTAATACATGGCACCCGCATTTTTCAAACCAAACAGCATGACGCTATTACAATAAGTCCCACAATTGGTGATAAAAGAGGCATGTAATTGATCGAAAGGGTGCATCTTGATTTAGTTATATCCAGAAAAAGCATCTATAAAGCTTAGTAGAGCATGTGCCGAAGTCAAGTCGACCATTTGATCTATTTAGGGTAAAGGAAAATAATCCTTTGGATATGCCTTACTCAGATTTGTAAAGTCAATGCACATTCTTCACTTTCCAATCACCTTCTTAACTAGAACACAGTTAGCTAGCCAAGTGGTATAGGATTGTTGTCTAATTATCCTTACCTTCAGTAATTTTTTATCTTCTTCCTATATGGCTACTTACCTTTTCAAGGCAAAATGGCTTTTCTTCTACTAGATAACCTTTGCAGCTGGTGTTGATAGTCAGTTTTCGTCCACTCGGTTTGACAAGCATTGATATAACTTCACTTACTCAACCATTCGATTGTTGATAGGCTGGGTAATCTACACTCTTGGCATCTCGCCAAGTAACGCAAATTCGGTTCTAATTTGAATTCAAGTTCATGGTGCGAACAGTTGTCATAAGTACGATTATGTTACATAACTACTTGCTCTCTTTACATTTCAAGGAATGTATCAATTACTAAGCTTCTATATGTCCCGACAGTTATTCTAATAATTGTTACTTCAGATACGATAGTCGCCTATAAATACGGAAAGAAAACACTATAACAGACATTTGATAACTCTTGACTACTCATTTTACTTTCTTTATTCCTGCTTACTGACTTAGGCATTAGAGTGGCTACATTGGACTGGCCTCAGTACTAAGTGACATTCTTTTCTTTGTAGGATGTTTCCAATTACCAAAACCCACTGATAACATTTGGTGCATTTTGTTTTTCTTTAAACATACCCACATGGTTAAAACTAGGATGCCTAAGAGTATAAGTGTTGGCACTTCCTCCCAACACCTTGAGGGGGGGAGTCAGTATACTGATGAGTAACGTTTGGTTAGACTTGAGCAACTTTGCCTCAATTTGGCCAAGGAAAACTAGGAATTAAACAAAAGACATGAATAGATCCTTGACCTCCTTCATCATAATATACATTAAAATCAGAACAAACAGCATGGCAATCACGATATCAAGAATAGCAATAATTTAATTTATTCACTTGAGTTGTCAAAAAAGAAAGCCGAGTTTTTTATGGGACCTTCGACTCTTGCATAACAAAAAAAATGATAAAGGAAAGCAACCATAGTAGGTGCACCATACAGGACCTTCGTATGTTAGCACCCTTGCTAGAACGAGCAAGCAATTCTAAATCAAGAAGAGTCCCTTAGTTCTTGAGGTTTTGAATGAAGTGATACCTCGGCACATCAAACTGCCACGGTTTGAAACTTATGATGGGATGAAAGACCTTGAAGACCATTTAGAGTACTATCGCACGTTGGCCAAGTTGCATTGTTTAAGTGATATAGTAGGCTATCAAGCTTTTCTCTCAACTTTAAGTAATGCAACCAGTACATGGTTCAAACACTTGAAACCAAACATCATTTCTTGTTTTGATGAACTAAAAGAAGTGTTTCTTCGACACTTCCTTATAGGTAAGCTTCTTGTTAAGGATTCCTCAATCTTTAACACAATCAAAGAAAGATCTGATGAATCAATTAGGGACTACTTGGCTAGGTTTATGGCTATGATGGTTCAAATCTCAGAATTGGATATGAGTGTGGCCCTCAATGTTGTAATTGATGGAGTTAAGCCCCATAAAGACTTTTTCGAGTCTCTCATAAAGAATAAGCTGAGCATTTTCACTAAGTTCAAGGCTAAGGCTAAGGCCAAGGCTACCTCATACATTCGTCAAGAGGATAACATAAAGGCTTGACGAGAAGCTGATCAAAACAGAAGAGATAGGAAAAATGACAAGAGGAAAAGTGCAATGGACATACTCGGCATAGATGATGATCAAAGTTTGAATGTTGAAAGAAAGAGACCAAGGATTATGACATATTCATCCCACATGCCCGTAACTGTCCAATTTTGGACATATTGATAGAGGTACGTAGGTAGAGAGGCATTCTACAGTAGTCGAAAAGAATGAGAGGAAATCCCTCAAGGAGAAATTCCAATAAATATTGCGATTTCTACCACGACAAAGGTCACAACTTAGTGCATGATGCCGAGAATATTGAGAGATTGTCTCAGAGGAGACGTAAGGAACAAGAGAATGACACTTGGTTAGCTATTGCTAGAAGAGATGCAAGGGATGTAGATTTTAGCAGAGCACCTAACATAGTGATTAAAACTATTGTCGGCAGACCTACTATAGGCCAGTCAAGCTCTTCAAGCCTGACTAACGCTAAAAATTATGTTTACAACATCCAAGGCAAGAAGGTTAGAATTGACAACACAATCTCTTTCATAGAGGAAGACTTTGAGGGTATCTAGAGGCTGCATGATGATGCATTCATTATTAGTGTAGGAGTCGCCAACTTTGAGATCAAGAAAATTCTTATTAACACAGGAAGTTTAGTAGATATCATTTTTTAGCATGCTTTTGAGCAGATGAGACCCAAGGTCAATGCATAGCTAAGATCTTATAAATATGATTTGTATGCCTTCAACAGTCAACCTATCTAAGTAGCTGGAGTAATTTCTTTGCCGATACAGATCGGCGATGATAAGCATGTTATAGAGGATAAAGTAAACTTCCTCATCATCAAATGTTAGTCCCTATACAACATGATCATGGGACAGCCGTATTAGCATCTATTCGGCATTGTCCCTTCAACTACATATCTTAAAGCCAAGTTTCCTACTCCCATGAGAGTTAGCATGTGCAAAGGGGATCAGAAATTAGCAAGGTCCTTGTACATGAGGGCCTTAAGATGAGAAGTGGTATTTCAGGTAGAGACTTGTCTAGAAAGAAAGTTAGTCGGCATAGAAAATGCTAAGAGTGATACTAAGGAAATTTCTTTGGGAGATGACCTTAGGAAAACAATAAGGATAGGGAAACCCTTATTAGTAGATATTCGTCAAAATTTTACCAACTTCTTGCGAGTTAATGTTGACGTGTTTGTATGGTCCCCTTCGGATATGTCGGGTATCCTAAGAGAAGTTATGGTACATAAGCTTTAAATTGATCCAAGTGTGAAGGTGAGCCAACAAAAGAAAATGCATCTTGCACTAAAGAGATAAGCAGTAATAGAAGAAGAAGTCTAGAAGCTATTGAAGGTAGAATTTATTCAAGAAGAGCCTTATCCAACTTGGCTAGCTAATTGTATGCAAGTCAAGAAGTCTAATGGTAGGTAGCGAATTTATAGAGTCTTCATGGATCTCAACAAGGCTTATCCCAAGGATTGTTTTTCACTGCCAAAAATCGATCAGATGGTAGATTCATCTACTGGACATGTACTACTTTCCTTTATAGATGCTTTCTTTGCTTACAACCAAATCAAGATGCACAAGGAAGATGAAGTCCATTTGTCATTTCTTACTAATTTTGGAACATATTGTTACATGGTGATGCCTTTTAGGCTAAAAAACATTGACACAACCTACCAAAGACTTGTTACCAAGATGTTTAAACCCTAGATCGATAGAAATGTCAAAGTATATGTTGATGACATGATTATAAAGAGCATGATAGAGGATTGACATCCTGCCAATCTTGAGGAGACATTTGCCATACTAAGGAGATATAACATGAAACTTAACCTATATAAGTGTGTATTTGGTGCAATTTCAAGAAAATTTTTAGGATATATGATCACTCAGTACAACATTGAGGTTAACTCAAGAAAGATTGAGGCAATAATAAACATGAAATCCCCTCATATGGTCAAGGAAGTGTAGGAACTCATTAGGGGAATAGCCGCCCTCAATAGGTTTGTGTTAAGAAGTACAGTTAAGTGCGTAGAATTCTTTAAAATCTTAAAGAATGCAAAAGACTTCAAATGGCTCGACGATTGCAAAAGGCCATTTAATGATCTTAAAGAATTCCTTGCATTACCCCCAATACTCTCGATACTCATCTATGGAGAGAATTTATATTTGTACCTATCGGTCAGCTGTAGACCACTTTCTTCTTTATTAGTTCGAATTGATGGCAAAAAACATCGACTTGTATATTAAGTGAGTCATGTTTTGTAACGGCCAAAGCTTTAGTAGACAAAAATTAAGAAATTTGTTTTAGCAGTGGTTCTCTTGGCAAGGAAGTTAAAGCCATATTTTGAGGCTCACCAAATGCTAGTTCTTACTAATTAGCCATTGAAACAGCTTGACTCCTATGGGAGGATGATGAAATATGCTCTAAAGCTAACTGCCTATAGTGTACAGTACAAACCTAGAACGATAATGAAAGCTCAAGTGTTGGTAGATTTTGTGACTGAGTTCACTACTGAAAAAGATAGTATAGAGGAGGTTACCAAGAAACCTATTTAGTACCTTTATGTAGATGGTTCTTCGATGAGAGAAGGAAGAGGTGCATGCCTTATTCTTCAAGGCCCCCAAAATGTCAAAGTTAATTATGCTTTAAAATTTGGATTCCCAACCAACAACAATGAAGTAAAGTATGAAGCTTTGATTGCCAGACTAAAATTGGCAAAAGAGATTGGCACCGAGAACTTGAAGTTCTCTGATTCATAATTGGTGGTGAATCAGGTCATAGGAAGTTATGTGGTAAGTGAAGAAGAAATGAGCAAGTACTTGTTGATGGTATGAATGCTCGCAAGAGAATTTCAATCTTTTTCAATCCATAAGGTTCCGAGAAGTAAGAACATTGCTATCGATAAGTTATCAAAATTGGCTAGTATAGCATTCCCTGACTTAAGCGACCAATTTTTTGTTGAATTTCTTCCATAGAAAAGTTTATTCACTCTTTCGTAGAGCTATGAATTGGCTTCTTGCTTGAAAGAGGCATCTTAGATAGATCCTTTAGTAAATTATTTAAGAGATGGTACTCTCTTTGATGATAAGAAAGGAGCATGAAGATTGGTTTACTAAGTTGTGAATTACATGTCGATTGATGGTCAGTTGTATAAATGCAGCATATTACAACCTTATATTCAATGCCTTCCTCTGAGAGATGCTTAGAGGGTGTTATCCGAATTACATGGTGGCATATGCAATAACCATGTAAAAGCACAGATATTGTATTTTCGAGCACTGCGATTTAGCTATTATTAGTCGACCATGAGAGAAGATGCAAAGGAAGCTGTTTGGTACGATTCACAATGTTAGAGCACGAGGTGCCGAGTTGAGTGCCTATAATTGAATTATATAGCTTATTTAGTCCTTAGCCTTTTACCCAGTGAGGGTTAGATATTCTCAAACCTTTTCTGAAATCTATTACTTAGCGACAATTTGTCATTATTGCCATGGATTACTTTACCAAATGGGCAGAAGCCAAGGTGGTGGTGAAGATCACTAAGCAGAAAATGGAAGCGTTTGTTTTCAATTCCATAATATCAAGATTTAGAGTTCCTTACATGATAATCATGGATAATAGCTCACAGTTTGACAATAACAAATTCCGAGCATTTTGCAAGAAGTATGACATTCGCTTGAACTATACATCTATAGTATACCCTTAGACAAATGGATAAGTTGAAGCCATGAACAAGATCATCTTACATGACTTAACGAGAAAAGTAGATTAAGTTAAAGGGAGGCAAGTTGATGAATTGCCAAGTCTCTTTGGAGGTACCAAACTACCTACAAAACTACAACTGGAGAAACTCCCTTCAAGTTAACATACAGCATGAAAGCAGTCTTACCGATTGAGTTGGATCTACCTAACTGCAGACATAGAATTTCAATGTGATGGTTAATTAAGTTGGATTAATGGCAAATTTGGACACCATTGATGAAATTAGAGATATTTCAAGAGCTAAGGTTGTGGCCTGCTAGCATAGAGTGGCAAGGTTTTACAATAAAAAAGTAAAGCACAAGGTTTTTCAAACTGGAAATCTGGTGTGCTGAAAGATGGAAGCAACAAGTGTATGAGAAAGTCAAGGAAAACTTAACACAAATTAGGAGGATCTTGTCAAGGTCTGGGAAGTCGTTGGTGAAGGGGCCTATCAATTAGAAAGGTTAGATGGATCAATCATCGCTCGAGCATGGAACATTGAGAATTTGAAACTCTATTTCAATTGATGGCTTAGATGATGTTCATCTCCATTTGTAAGGTGATAGCCTACTTGCTTATAAGATGACAGCCTATTTGTTTATGACAATTATATTTGAAGTTATATTTTGTTCTTTTTAATCTATTCATGATTGCTGAGTTAGTGAGTTTAAACTGCATGGTCAACGATTTGACGTAAGTTATAGTATATTGTGGTTAATGAACTTTAGAAATTAATTCCATAGCCAAGTAACATAGCTAGTCCACGTCTTAAATGGCTAACAGACAATGTCTATTATGACACATGAATTGGGCATGTGAAATAAAATGTGCTAAAATAATTAGGTGTGTGAAATAAAATATGTCGAGAAATACTTAACGTATGAAATAAAACATGCTAAGGAATAAGATTGCGTGAAATAAAACATACACATACTAAATAAATATACATCTGGGAAAATGTGGTGTGTAAAATAAAACGTACTGGAAACACAAAGTTATATGAAAGGTACTTTTCATTTATCAATGTAATTTGCAAATATTTGACCTATTTTTAGAACATAAAGTACAAGGAATGAAACTATGAAGATAATCCTATGGCTTATTCTCGGAGTGAGCGAAAGTAATCTTTGGATCAGAAGCCAGGGCTTTCTCCAAGTAAACTTCTTTCTCAACACTTGGGGTTTCAAAGCAAGTTGATTTCTCTTTGCACTCATAGGGATTTCTTTTGATAAACGTTCTTTGTCTTCCCTTGGATCCTTGACATGAGCTTCATTACTACCCTTCATAACCATCTTAACGCTTAATTCATCGTTGCCGGCCTTATCGTAACTTCTAACTTTGTTCTCAATGTTGGTGAAATCAAGGCAAGAAAGATCATAATCAGGGTAAAGCTTCAGGATCTCCTCTCTTACCTCTTGGGCCCCTTTAAACAACTTCTTCTTTAGAAGTCTCTTGTACTATCGATTAGGAGTGACTATATTGAGTGCCTCTTTAATAGAAGGTCCTCTTTTCATAATTTCCTCCAACTCGGCAATATAACTTTGTAACCTCGTGTTGTTGGTCTCTAACTTTTTAATTTGTATTCTGAGCTTATCCTCCTTATCACTCATCGTGCAAAAAGTTCAGCCTAGCACCCCCCCCCCCCCCCCCCCAAGCACTCTTCTTTCTTTTTCTGTAGCTCCTCCTTTAGGCCTTTGGACTCCTTTTTTTTTTTTCTCTGCATTTAGGCTCAAGACTTCATTGGTAACCAAGGTATGTGCCAGCTTTTTAGCTACTAAGTCTTCCAAGAGCTTTTTTGCCTCCATCTCGACCCTTATCCTTGCATTCTCAATTGTAATAGTTTGGGCTTTGGAAACATTGTATGCACCCTTGATTTTCTACGACAGTTTCACTTAGTATGATGAGTATTAGAAGTGACCTGATAGAACACATGAAGACTAACTATTGTCATTACCTTCTTCATCTCTTTGTCGGCTTCATCCAAAGCCATCAAAACATAGCTGTTTATCTAAAAAAGAAAAGGAGTGTTAGCTACTAAACAAATTCAACAGTTAAAAGGATGGTTACGAATACTCACATTATACAACTTAGTTATGATATGGGCCTTATTGCAACTATCGACCCTGTCGACGTCCTTCTTAGCAATCTCTTTGTCCTTTGGAAGAATAATTCCTTCCATTAAGGCTAAAGATTTTATCCTATCTCTTAGGGCTGAGTTGATATGTGAGATGGTGTGGCTCTAACATGGGACGAAGTACTTCTCGACCTCCTTGCTGAGGATGAATTAAGTACTACTAATGCTGAAAGCTTTGCTACGCATTGCCTCCTTCGTCCTCTTGTCCAAATCTTTAGACCTTTTGGTAGGTAATTGGCTAGTAAGTTTCTTCCCTAGTCTCTTATTAGCACTTAGTGCCGCCTCCACCATCAACGATGGCCCTTTAGCGGCAATGGTATCTTTGGTTTCATCGTGGGGTTAGATCTCATGACTACCCTTTCTTGGCTAGGTAATAGGTTTTATATTCTCGACTAGAGGCTCCCCAGATTACGCAACCTTGGCTGGCACTGTCTTCTTACCTACCTCTCGCTTCTTAACTAGTTGGGAGGCTTTCTTCTGTGTTGCCACCTACTTTGCTGTGTCCTCCTTTACTGCTTTCTTCATGGCAGCAGGTTGAGTGGTAGTGGTTGCCTACTTATTAGCCTTTGATTTTTTTGCCTTAGCTTGGGCCAATAGTTTGGTAAGATTTATCTTACCAGCACCTATATCTATAATATGAGCAAATACATTAATATTAACGCAAGGGAAAAGATTGAACTTACATTCTCTATACTGAGCAATGCTTAAAGGCAACAACTCTCCCCCTAAGTCACAAGAATGGCTTTCCTCTTATAGTAATAATCAATACAGTAGTAACTCATAAGCATACTTTCTTTTTCAGAAAAGATTGGCTCTCCACTTTCATAATGCCTAATAATTCTATTGGCATCCCAAAAGAATATTTTGCTCCTCCTCCTCTCTTGAATTTTCTTTGTCATTACAGCATCATTCAACATCAGCTCTATATCTTTTATGCAGATTGATTCAATCCATTGAGTCTAGAAATCTAACTCCTCATTTGATACTATTAACACAAACTTATCATCTTACTTATTGATCTTGGACTTTAACCTATTTATGAACTTATGCCTATGCCTTGTAGTGGCAAAGCATCAATAGTTATGTTGCCTCCTAATCGTGAAGAAATACTGAAACAGTTGAGGTGTAGCCCTGACTTCAACTTCTTCACAGACTATCTTGAAAGCTGCTAGAAGCCAATATGTGTTTAGTGAGAACATACACTGCACAACTTGGAAATAGTTGAAAAAGCCCTTCATGAATGCCAAGAAAGGGAAGCACAACCCAAAATCCAAATATTTTAGGCATATGCGGAATTCATGCTCTCTTGGGAAACATACCTGTTCCTCCTCTCTCAGCCTCCTAAGATTCCATGATTCGGGAAGTATTAGTAGTTCCATCTAGAGAATCATAGAAGTAAACTATATTGTTATACAAATATTTCAAAATACCGCTTTTAATTTTAAAGATAAATTCTAATTTACAAGTAAAAAGAAAAATTAATTCTATTTACTAGATAGAGAAGAAAATAAGAAATTAAATTCATATATAAAAGGGAAAATAAAAAATTCCCTATTTTAAGTTATCCCGTAAGTGCCTCCATATTATCTACTAAGAATTAGACTTCCCGTAGTTCGGTTGTTATAAAATTTTAATGTGTTAATCTCTTTTAACTTCGAAAAATAATGAAGTTTACATTTTTATCTATTTGGTTTTATTTAAAGAGAACTCTAAAGGGTCCAAATATTTGTAATTTTATTCTTTTTGAGGAATTTTAAAAGAAGTTTTAATTTCTAAAAGGGTTAATTAAAATTTATTTTTGAAAATAACTTTTTCTAAATGAATAAAAATTCTTAAAGGAAAAAAATACTTTTATTTGAAAATTTTTGTAGAAGAAAAAGAAAAAAAAATTAAAAGACCTCTCTTTTTTCTTTCTTTGATTTTGATTATCTTTTTTTTTTCTTTTTTCTACATAATAGAAATAAGTAAGTTAAAAAAATACAAAATAAAAGAATAAAAGAAGAATACTAAACCCAATGGAGTTAAAATGTAGGTCAGTTAGTAAGTACGAATTAGGTTGGTAGGTTTGGGTCAAGTCTACGTGACCTACACGTAACTTCAAGTAGTAAAGAAAGAAAGAAAGGGAGAGAGAGCTTAGATAGTAGTTGGTGGGGGATCTTGAAAGCATTTTAGGGTGAATTTCATTTGAGTAATGGAACTTCCATAGTTTTTTATTGATGAAACTAAGATCGGTATTAGTGTAATGGTGAATGAAGGCGATTTGAGTGGCAGTTGGTGTTGGGCGGTTGGGTAGAGATAGAAGGAGGGTATATTGCTAGTTTAGTGGCCATTGATGCAAGGATTGGGAGGTTCCAAGGGTTTTTGATAATGGGAAGGATAGTGAAGTAGGTAGTTTTACTCAAAAACCAACATAGAGTAGTGGATTTAGAGAGAGAAAGGGTGTGGAAATAGAGAGAGAAAGCTCTAATTTAGCAAATTACACCATTTAATTGTATCTAATTTTCTCAAAACATATTTAAATTGTTAATCTTTGAATGACCACGTGTGAGTGTTGAATGAATTTTCCAACTTTTGAGTTCGATTTTAATACACATTTTTATTGTTGATTTTAGCAATTAATAGATCAATCTTAATCTATTTCAAGTGCTCTATCAATTCCTACTTTTCTTTTGATAGAATTTGCCTGAAGGATTGGTTCAATCAAGTCGAAAAGCAAGGGGATTGTGTAGGGTATTTTCTTTCCTTTTCCAGCAAGATTCGTGGAGGAGATGAAGGTAGGTACGTGATTACGTGATGGGCCCGTGCCATACACTCCATGCGCATGAGCATTACATTTGTGTAGTGGAAAAAATGAAGGCACATTGTAGCATACCTACCTGGGTTGATTCTGCAACCTTTAATTGTTGGGCCCTAAGCCCAATGACAATCCACATAAATTCTTTCTTTTTTTTTTGTTGTTATTCTTTATTTAAACTAATTTTCCAAACAAATTCAGTTCAACAGTCTAATCTTGTTTACTTAATTCTTTAAGAATTGAAAATGGAATGCCCCTATCAATAAGTCTAGAGCACATATGTGACAAAATAATTTTCAAAATAAACTCGATTTAACGGTCTTACAAATTCTAATTCATTGACCACATAGCTAATTTTTCCTCATGAATCAAGTAATTTAAGTCAGATCAAAACGCTATTTGAAGACATGATTAACTTCACTTAATTTCACTTTGATGAGCCAAAAGATATTGAGCATGATTAGAATACTAAATTTTCATAAAAAATTTAATATTCTCAAATATTACTTAGAACCGTTAGATTGCATATATATACTTCTATTTATTCAACCCTACAAAATGAGATGACTCGTTCCATGTGACCTAATAACCTTAAAAATGGCCTAAAACTTTTATTTTCCTAAAATTTCTATATTTGTACCTTTTTTCATTTTTTCATTCTATTAATTATTTAATTTTTCAATTTTTGTATTTTTCTAAATTTTCCTTTTTAAAAGAAAAAAATTAGAACCGTTTTCTACATTCTAAAAATATTTTGAAAACTATAAGATAAAAAAATGAAGTATTTATAGCTGTCTCTTTTTATGGCAAAGTTCGAGTAAAATTTTATCACAACGACAAAATATACACTATTTTTACCTTAAGGATAAATTAGATTAGAAAGCGTTACAGTTAGCTAGGTATCATAAACTTGATCTCTTGGGGATTTTATGAAGAGGGAAAAGAATTTGTTCCTTAAGGAAGACAGCTGATGGTGTAATACACTAAGGTTCCGAGATAACGTAAAAACCTTAGGTTTTGAACCTCTAAATTTAGGTTATCAAGCAACGTTAATCAGTTTAGTCCTAACTTCGTGATAAGGTTAGAAAAGTTAGACTAAGTAACTTGGTAAAGTCAATTTCTCGAAATAAAATGTATAAAAGAATTAATTTGATAAAAATATTAGCTTATTAATAAAATTGATAATTGTCGAAAACATAAAATTCGAGCTTTGAGATATAAGTGTTAAGTTATTTAATTTATAAAAATAATAAATAAAGTTGAATTATATATAATATATATGAATTTACATAAAATAAACATTATACGAATTAAATATGTATATATAATAATAATGAATTATAAAATATGGGTAAATTAAAATAAAATAATTGAAAACTTTCTAGAAAATGATTTGGTGAGTCATCAAAATGACATGGCAACATGGAGTTAGTTGAAAACATGAGTCATCATCAATTTAGTGAGGGATTGCCACCTAGCACCTAGTTAACACTTAGAAAAATATGAAAATGACATATGGTAGTTACTTTTTTGACATGGAATCCCCTTAAAACCTATAAATAGGACATCAAGTACCATCTACAATATTTTAGGAGCCTAGAAACACAATAACACAATTTAGGAAAAATTAGAAAAAGTAAAATAAAAAAAAAAGAAAAAAAAGGGGTGAAACTGAGTTAAGCTGGTTCAATAAGCAGTTGGTGGTCTATTGTAGTGGCCATTGGGGGTTCAAAAATCCACAGTGGGAGGAGCGTTTCCAACATGGAGTGATAGCTGGAGGCAGTTGGTTCAAGTGAACCAATTTTTCACCCAATATTTGTTTAATTTCCTAAAAATATTAAATAAAGTTAATTAATTGTGAAAAATTGTTTCTTAGGATTATTTTAGATTTATTTTAATGTAGTAATTTTATTTTAATTAAATAATTAGTGGAAATATATGATGCTTAAGAAAATGTTCTATTTGGGAGAAAATTCAATTAATTTTTAGAAATACTAAGTAATGTTGTTTCCAACTGAATTTTTGTATGTAATACACTTAATATATATATATATATATATGTATTTAATTACAGTAACAAGAATTTTTGAAAATAAACCTGTTTACGCTTTATTATATTTTTTTGGAATAAAACTAGCAATTTTGCTAATTTTTTGAAATAATTAGTTTTTGGTAAAATTAATGAATGAGCCTAATATATTCTGACTTTTGGGAGTTTATAATGATGTTTGGAATATTTGATTTTTATATTTTAATTAAATTTGTTTATTTGTCAAATTTTCCCTAATTTTGAGCTAAAAATGTTATTTTTGTAAAAATAGGCGATAAGCTAGATAATTATTATGGATGGCCAATATGAAACTAAATATTTTTATGAGTCTATAGGATTTTTTGTAGAATTAATCAGGCTTGTATACTATTTATTATGTATTTTCCTAATATGAGCCTATATATTAGCCTAATATGTAAAATAGTATATAATACTATTAAGATATTTGTTAAGATAATACAAAGTTTCTTTGTTTGACATATAATAGATGCTGTTCATGGTTGGGAAGTGTATATTTTATGGATTTTTAGTTTAGAGTTAAAGCTTATTCGGGTTAATTATGAAATTAGGACAACATATGATCGAATTAGTCGAGAAAGGGTATTTTTGGACTAGTAACTATATTGATTAGTCTTATTTCTTAAGATATCTTAATGTTACTTAAATTAATGATTGTGACAATATAAAGCTTACCAAAATTGGATAAGCAATGAATAAGATACGATCAAATGAAGTTCAAAATTGCGATAATGAGAGAATAAGCTAATGTTAGTTTATTAGGTTTTGGTTTTGACTTGTAGTTAACTTGGGATTGTGTGTATTTTCTTATGTGTGATAAGTAAGGGAGGATCATGTTGTAAAACTTAGGATTTTGCAATACTGTCAAGCCCTAGTAAGTGGATATTTTTGTATGCTTGAGTAAACTTCTATCTACTTCTAACTTTGCATGCTTGGTGGTGTTTTAGGTTAGCTAAACTTGGTTATGAGTTTGATGTGTTGCTTGAATCATATGGAGCTATCTATTATAATTGTTATCGATAGAATGATGATCTAATATTGGACTTGGTTGTAGTGGTTACATTGCTTGTTATTGATGTTACACTTGCTAAGATTTGCACTAACTTGGAAAAGAATCTAAGGACTAACCTTTCCTTTTAAGGTGTTCACTTAAGTGAACCCCAGATTGAGCTCTTAGAACTAACCAAGATATTAAGTAAAGGTTGAGCTAATATGAAATGAGTAAGCTTGCTTGGATTTCTTGAGTATTGCTTGGCATTATATTTGATGCATTCGTGGTGTGGCACCAAAAAGGAACTATGGGTCAAACCTTCCCAAAAAAATCGAGAATTTGCTAAGTTAGTTTTCAGATGAAAGCTAGGTTTCATTAAGTAAACTATTTGATTTATAAAAGTTGAGTTTTTGAGTATATAGAAAGTACATTATATCTACTAGGCTAGTTGTATGCTAATTTTCCTAACCACATCAAGTGGTTTCTATTTTGCTGGGTTTTGAGGGTCCTACTTTTAGGTAATTCTTTGTTACCAACTAGGTTCCTAGACATTGTATCCAAATGCCCAAGTTTATCAACTAACCAGATGAGTGAGTTAGAAGAGCATAGGATATCGATACTGATGCATACTACGTGATATCAGTACGGATGCATACTACGTGTATGAGCATAACATTTTGTATTATTAGGAATAAATACCTAGTTAGGCTAATGTATGTATGAAATTGAATCTACTGTTTGTGAATGAATTATTTGAGTTGTGACATTATCTATATTGTATTGTCTATTATCTACTATCATTTAAGTTTAATAGTTGAGGGGATATAATGTTTTATCCTTAGATTAACAAGATCCTAAAAGGCTTAACCCCGAGGGGGTGTATTCTGAGAGTATTAGTTGGAGTCAGCAACTTTTGGATGGAACTTATATTAAGTCATAAGTCCTACTATTTTGAAGATGAAAAAAAAAAAAAAGGTTCATGTTTTGATGAACGGGATCTTGAAGTTATACAAATAAGACGTAACCAAAGATCTAATTGAACTCTGTTGTACCATTCCCATTGACACATAAATAAGGTTGTTTTTTGATGAATGAGCAGGTTGAGTTAAATTTTTAACAAATATTCCTATGTGGTGGTGCATTTCGTGCTAAGTCGAGATGTGATAGATGGAAAGAAAACTGGTATACTTTACAAATAAGCTAAACCTCGAAGACACCATCTTAGATGGACAGTAAAATAGTTTCTTTAAAGTGGGCATAAAACATTTTTAGAAAAATAATCAAATTTTAAATGACTAGCTTAGATGGATGGTTTTTCGAATAATCAAACTTAACTATATCTTGGAGGGATAGATAAAGAGAATATGTACACTATCTTAGATTAATGGATCTTAGGCACACTATCTTGAATTGATGGATTTTGGAAAAATGTGATACTATCTTAGATTAATGGTTTTTGAAAAATGTGATACCATCTTAGATTAATGGATTCATAGATTTAGCATCATCTTAGATTTATTGGCCTTTTTACTCACCATCTTAGATTGATGGGTTCTAAAAATTTACCATCTTGGATCAATGAACTTTAAAGCTTTATTGCCATTTTAGATTGATGGGCCATCTTGGATTGATTGAGTTTCCTATTCACCATCTTCAATTGATGTGCCGTTTTGTTTTATTACCATAATAGATTGATGGATCTTGAAAATTTACCATTATCTTGGATTAACGAGCCTTAAAATTTTTTTTAGCATCGTAGATCGATGGATCTTCAAGATTTTGTCACCATTTTGGATTGATGGATCTTGAAAATTGGCCACTATCTTGGATTAATAGATTTGGTGTGATCTTAGATTAAGGGCCTTAGGAAACAAATTTAATTTAATCAGATTTCTGTTGTAGATAGTTTCCTTAAATGGGAAGTGACTAAGAGGAAGCTCCTTGAATTACATAATGGGACATAGTCCCCAATATTAGGACAAAATTGACCCCTAAAGATTGATTTGGGAGAGACAGTAAACCACTAGGGACATCTAAACTTCTTGTTCAAGACTTTAATTGGTAAATATTGATTGTAAAACTCAATTATCTTAGATGGAGACCATGTATCGGTTATTGGGGATTAAATCCCTTTATATGAACCTAAGTAGATATATCAAAAGTTGATAAAAATGGCTATTAAAACTAAGTGGGAAGTAAAACAAGTGGAGGACTCATATTAGGACTAAAAGATGTTTTAAAGAAACTAAACTAGATATTAAGGCCAAAAATAGCTGAAATTGGATAGAAAGACCACTCTAAAATCTTTTTATTTATTTATTTATTTTTTTGAGATTTGCTAATAAGTATGGATTCTTCATAAATCCCAATGAGTGCAGGCTTTTAACAACTTACTCTTTTCCTAACCTTGCTTAAATTATCTAACAGCCTTATCTTGAATGAATCTTCTTTTCTTAGGTTGTCTACTTTCTTCTTCAAGGCATTAGCTTTCAATCCCGAGGTAAGTGATCTTTTAATGTCACCTGAGGTAAACATAAGGGTAGTAAGATCTCATGGTCGATCAATTTAGTCTAAGAGAGCTTCATTAACTTCTCTTAGTTTAAATTTTCACTATTGACTGCAATTCTAGAAATTATGGTCTATTTTGCAAGTGATATGCTTTAATTAATCTATTAGGTCTTTTTTGGTTTGGTAGTGCAATTTTAGGCTTTCAGTCAATAGTTTAAAAAATTATTAATTAAAAGGCTTGTCTTGAAGGGATTATCTACTCATCCCAGGTTCATAAGTCAAGAACCCTTTAAAAAAAAAAAAAACTAGAAACATACTTACCATAGTTTTCAAAAATAATTCTTATCTAAGATAAATAGTTCCCTTTAATAAAAAGAGCTTGTGAATGATAAAGTTTTATGTTTGCTTATAAGGACTTTTAGTTGGTCCAAGTTTAAGCTTCATTAGTGGAGTAGGTATGGTATTCATTTTAGCTTCTTTGATAGGCTAAAAGAGCCTCTAGCATTTTCAAGCTTCTTAGGGATTTATGTACTTAAGCTCATATTGCCTTTGTTTGATTTTGAGCCTTTCTTTTTTTTTTTTTTTTCCTTATTTCCTCTCTTTACCTTCTACACACCACCTCCCCCCCACCCCTTCATCATGAATAGGCTTTTGCTCATCTTAGAGGAAACAAGTTATCAATAATAAAAATTATCCTTAAATTTGATGTTACTAAGGCAAGCATGAGTTAGTTTTATCTTTTTCTCCTAATTAATGAACCTAACCTCTACATTGCTCTAGTGTGAGGTGGTTCTTGATAGGGTATAGACACCTAATTTTTACCCATTTTTTTATTTTTCAGAATAGGTTATTGGGTCTTAAATTAGAAAAAATAAAAAAAATAGAAAATTAAAGAAAACCCCCCAAAAATGAAGAAATTTAGAAAAAATAGGAATTTTAAAAAAATACAAAGAAATAGGAAAATAAGAAAAAACACAAAAAAATAAGAAATTTAGAAAAAAAATACAAAAAATGGAAAAATTTTGAAAAATACATAAAAATTTTGAAAAGTAGACAAAATTGAAAAAAAAAAAAGATTTTAGAAAATAACATTTTATTAGAGTAGATTTTTAATTTTAATTTATGTTTAGAAGTTAGGCCATTGAACCTAGACTTAAATTTAAATTTAGCCTAGGCTGATCGAGTCTATTGTATATGGGGACAAGGTATAGGCCAATGGCCTAACGATAAAACACATGGACATTACAATTAGGATTAATTGGAGATCAAGGGATCGAGACTCATTGTAGGCATAAAAATGCTTTTTTGTCCTTTTCTTTTCAAATTCCTTACATGGCTACGTATCAGGCTATCATTGGGCCATATGTCTAATTGCGACACGTGACGCTTTATGATTGGATGAGACAACAAACTTTCTTTCCCCCCATTTTTTCCTCTCCTTTCCTTATTATTTCCTTCTCTTTCTTTCTTTAAAAAAGAAAAACATACATAACACACAGGACTGGCACGTAAGGGGTAGAATGCATTTTGGAATCTACACACACAAAAGTCAAACCTTCACTCTATCTCTTACAGACCATTTCTCTCTTAGTGCTCACCACCCTCGACGAACCTACGTACACACAAACCTTACTCCCTTTTGGCTCTCTTTCTCTCGGACCCTCTCACCTTTGCCATATGTTGAACCCACCTAACTAACTCCCCTACTTACAGCCAAACCTAAATTGCTGCAGCACTCCAACGCTACACCAACTGTTCACCAAGCACGATTCCCCCTTGCTGTAATCCATGAGTCGAAACTTGATACATACTTGGATCTCTCTCTCGACATCCACTGCCCTCACCCAAACCAAACACACAACCGCAACAACTTTACAGTCACTAACCATTGACACCCCTATACACAGCATACAATTACGCCCAACACTCACATTTTCCCTCACGGATCAAAACCAAATAACATGACAAATCCTAAGCTTCACCACTCAAACTTATGGATAGCCATAGTCCTTAACACCAGTGACCAGTAGTTACTGCGCTACTATCCAACCATGACACATGACCACCTAATTCACCATGAAACTTTAAAACGTACTCATTAAACGCTTATTTACCAATTGAATAGACATAAATCTGGCCTTACATGCTTAAAACACCACCTTTAGTGACTTGTAACATCCCCCCTCCGATTGTTGTGCTGTTCTTCATCAAACGCACTTGTGGGTCACGTGCTAACCTGCTAGAGCTTTGAGTTTGATTCGATTGCTCGACCCGCCGACCGACCTAAAGACTCACTCTTGACCTAATTGACCTAGCTGCTATTCTGTCCAAAGCCTACTTGCCATTTTGATTTTTGTTGGTTTATTGTTATTTTTATTTCATTTATTTATCTATTTGTTGTATTAGTAAATTAAAGTAAATAAAAAAAAGGGAAAGAAACCGAAAAAAAAAAGAAAAAAGGAAAAGAAAAAAAGAATAGTTTAGTTTTATTTATTTACTTAGAAATAGATAAAATAACAAATAATAATAATTAAATAAAAAATAATGAAAATTGTTCTTAACATTTAGAAAAATTGGATTTTCCAAAATAAATAAAAAATAATTGGATTTTTTTTTCAAATTAAGTCATTTAGAATTTCCAAGAATAAAATTTAATTTAGGACCCTAAGAAAATTTCCTTAAATAAGTCAAAATGAGTAAAAACGTAAACCCAGCTGTTTTTTCAAAAATTAAAATTCATTACTCGCTAAAGTTTTCATGAACGAACTATGGAAGTCTGATCTCAAATAATAGGTACGTAGGTACCCATATGTAGTACGGGGCAACCTAAAAGATGGAAAGCTTTATTTTTTTCCATTTTTAGATATTCATGTAAATTGATCAATTTAGTCACGTGTATCATAATTAGCTGTTTCAGAAATTAAAAATGATATACTTCAAAAGCGAAGTTAAATTCAAGAAGTTGAAAAGCGGTACTCGTTTAGGGTTTAATAAATTAGCCCTCATACCTAAATCTCTAGTTTTCAAAAAGCCGTTTTATAAATTAGTTTTTTAATCGATAAATCGGTAGCTAAGTTATAACTAACTCTTGCAATTGATTATATCTTAACCTTTTTTCCTGACTTCGGTAGGGTGACGACTTTGATACATTTCAAATTGAAAAAAAAAAAACAGTTTTTTTTAAACCCTGTCAAGGATTGATATTGAATGGATAAGGTTTAGTATCGATCAGTTTAAAGAAGGCCTAATTTTATAAAAATAACTAGGAGGGTGAAAAACTAAGGTCGACATAGGGTTTAGTTTAAAAAAAAAATCATTGGTCACATAAGCTCCAGAGGATGAACTATAAACCCCTAAATTTCTTAACCTAACCTCTGAAGTAGACTCGAGTATGTTAGATAATCTAGGAGTTTACAAGGTTAATGAAAGTGAAAACCTCAAAAGAACTAATCAATCGTATATGAAACTTTTCTACCCTAAATATATGTAAATACTAAAGATTTCATTTAAAAGTGATAAAAACCCTAAAATGATAACCTTAAAAATGTACGAGCAGTAATTCATCATAATATACCCTAAAACCCTAATTGATAATATAACCTTCATGCCTTGCCAAATCATTAGTGAAAGATTACAGATGACTTTCAATCATGCATATATATTTAGAATCCTTAAGTAATCTTTTAGAAACTAAGATAATGAATTATAGATTACATTTATCTCCTAAGTATATGATTAAGATAGTATTACATAGAGTTAGGAATATAGTTGAAGTTTAGGTTAAATATAGTGAACATTAACACCCTAATTGATACTTTTCATATTAGTTAAACTAAATAGCTTACCAAATGATGTATATAGGATATTAATACCTAAAGTAAGACCTCATAATCTATTTTTATTAATCAATTCACCAAATGCCTCATTTCCTTAATTTTTCCCTTAATTTTCCCTAATTACTACATTATGTATACAAAATGGTATATGTTTATGGAAAGTTGACCAAGTCAACATATGTTGACCAAGGTCAAAAGGTTGACTAAGTCAACATATGTCGACTAAAGTCAACAATTAAAAAAGTCAACAAAAGACACTAATGCATAAGAAAATATCTATCCATCTCATGATTTCTTTCCTTTTCTTTTCTTTTAGCTTTTCTTTTCTCTTCTCCTTCTTAACTGCCGTCCACTTCTTTTCTTCTAGACCCCACCATCGTCTTCATTCCAAAAGCAAAACAAAACAAAAAGAAACAAAGCAAACTCCACCTCTATTGCTGTGACACTTTTTCTCCCCCTTCACTTTCAAAACTTTCCACTTTGTCTCCATATTTCAAACATAAATTAAGGTATGTGATTATGTTATTATGTATTGTTTTATATTACTTATTAGTTAGGTGAAGAGGTAGATTAGATAAGTAGATATATGTTATGTGTGATCATGTAGAAGAAGGCATAAAGTTTCTACCTTTAAGTGTAGAAGGATAGGAATGATGATGTAGAGGAAAGAAATACATGTGTATATGCCCATAAGTATAGGTACATAAGGATATACTAGAAGAATACAAGTATCGAGATCTTTGTACATAAGTATTTACTATGTATATAACCTAAACTATGACAAATCCTAACTATACAAACCTATACCATACTAAATACACACTTAAAAACACAAAAGAATGAAATTAGGAAGGTTTTCTTAAAAGGAAAATTTGGCATACAAAATTTGTACAGAAATACGTATATGACTGTATAGGTATATGAGTATATATATAAGTATAAATACGGTATAAGTATAAATATATGTATAAGTATACTAGTATACATATAAGTATAGTAAGGGTATAAGTATATAGTAGTTTATGTGAAGTTTGCATAAGACTTTTAGATATGACATAAGCATAAGGTAAGGCATATGTAATTAAATGATGAGGTAAGCAATGATGTAATTAAAAGATGACATAAGTGATGACAAAAGCAAGCGATGACACAAGCGATTGATGATGTAAGCGATGACATAAGCATAGGTTTATAAAATAAGAAATAAGAAGAGTGCATAATAATTAGGTACATAAATTAGTAAACCCTAATACACTTCTTAAATTGGATTACACTTAATTAAGTATATGAATTAGTTATAGCAAAGTAAAATTCTCTAAGTATAAGAATTTAAGGGTTAACTAAATCATTAAGTATAAACAAAGGATATCAATATAAGCAATAAGAATAATTAAGTTTCCATAGTTAAAATTTCTATAAATTTAATTCATATCGTAAAACACGGGTCTTAACATCCAAAATGGACATCACTGTGTGAACATATGTTTGAAAACGAAGAAAAACAACTATAAATTCATAAATATCAGAAAAAGAATGAAAAAGTTACATATGATTAATACTAAAGTCTAATTGGATAAAAGTTGATAGTAATTTAAGTAGAATTAGGTAAATAGATATTTAGAATTACTAGTTAATTTAATTACTTACTAGTGTTATTATATCGTAATGATCAAGTGATCCTAAGGTGGACAGGGATCTCTCGATTGATTACTACGACTAGAGTAAGTCATCATAGCCGAGTAAGTATTTACCCTATGATTCCATGCTTGTTTGTGATTGTAGATAGTGGAACTTAAATATTATTGTTAATTGACTACCATGTGGGGTTAGGGAAATGCTTGTGTATGTTGTTATGTGCTGAGTTGTAAACTTACCTTAAGTATAGATAATGCTTTGTTTATTGCATGGTAGTATAGAAAATGATTGTTTGTATTATTGGATGGTCACAGCATAATTTGAACTTAATTATACTCAGCTTTTAAAAAGAAATCGGTATATGCATTAACATGTATTGCATAGACATAATTCCAGCCATCACATCACACGGAGGTAAAGAGAGACCATTCGGGGGTTTTTTATTATTAATCTATTGGTTCTATACGGTGCACTAGTACAAAATGACCTTACCTTGGCCCGTAGAAACACTAGGTATTAGAGGCACTAATCGCCTGGCTAAGGGTCAAGTCTAGAAGCCTCCGTTTAGGGGTGAGTGTAGACTGCGGGGGCCCACTCACGATTATACTAGAACTTGGTTTTTATGAAATAAAAGACTTATTTGCTTTAAGTACGGAACGTAGAGTTCCATAGTAAAGTAAGTTCTAGTATAATACTTGGATCTGATTGGTGCCGTGTATACTCCAACCCTAACTTTTGAGGGCGTTAAATCTAAGTTACGTATATGAACTAGTTAACTGTATGTATTGTTTGGCATTTTATTTGATCACTCATTCATATGCGTGAATATAATGTATTTATAATTTGCCTGTGGTGTGGCTGAGGGTTTTGCTCACTAAGCATAGGCTTACACTCCCTTAGACTTTTGCTGCAAGATAACTTATTCGTAGAGGCTGGCTGGGGGATGCCATAGGTTAGCTTGGAGACTTGGGCAAGAGTGAGCTGTCCTGTGTATTGAGAGAGATCAGTTTATGTAGACTCTTACTCATGTACTTATGTTTTATAAGTATTATAAACTTTGATATACTTAATTACTGTATATTGTAAGCTTTGTAGTTCAAATTTTATATAAATATGTTTATGTAATGATATCATGTGAATCTATATGTTCTTGGGAAACTAGTGGTTGTAGAGCCTTGTATATTGTGTAAAGAGTTCATGATTAGAAGGGTAACTAATCAGGGATTCTTTGTACAGTATATGGTATCTATCATGACTAGGCCATCCTTAGTTCGTGACATGAACAAAGGATATATTATGTTTGGGATATTCAAAATGAATGCCTAGCTTCATTTTAATTTGTATATCAAATTCAAAATGGATCTCTTCTAAGGATTGAGTCCAATACCCTCACTAGTGTCACTCAACTCTTAAAGTGTGTTTTAAGATTACTATTTGGAATTTGGTATGTCTCTTTTCATTTTAAACTTTCAAAATGAGATACCAAAAATGCCTGTTTATTTGCTCCAATAATGGAAAATTTTACCATGATATATTTAATAAAGGAAGAACATTTATTTAAGAAATTTCTAATATTACAAATCACAAAGTACTTGGACTTCCTTAATAATTGCCCCTCGTTCTCTAGTTTCTATTACTATCCCTTAACTTAAACTCTTACTAGCCATTCCCCTTTTCTGTTTAGATGTTCCTATCATGTTGATCCATGACCAACATAATGCGAAGGAAGGTTTACCTTAACCTCAGATCTATTAGGGATGGTGGAGTCTTTTTGAAGTATCTTGGCATCAATTAGGTCTTGAATCTTGGGTTTAAGTTTCCAACATTCTTTTATAGAATAACTGATTAGATACATGTGATATTCATATGGTGGGCCAAGATCCAGCCTCTAGAGCTTGTATCCGGGTAGAGGAGGCACATGGCTTAGCATTCCTACCTCCCTCAATTAATGAAGGAGTTGACTTATTAGGATCAGGATTGGAATAAGATGCCTTTTGAGTGTCCTTATTTCAAAGTTTACTGAATTTATAGTCATTTTAGGACTTATTGAGATAATTTGGTCCCCAACTAACTTTCCTATCGTTATTGCCTCCTTTATGTGGCTACCTACTAAAACTACATCTACAAAACTAGCGATTGATCACTCCATGAGACAACTAAAATATGGTCCATTCAATGTTTGGATGAATGCATCGGTCAATTCCTTCTTTGATAAGGGTAGATGATTTTATCTACCATGCCCCTCCATCTTTGGGCGTATTCCTTAAAGGTCTCATTGTCGTTTTTCCTCATATTGATTAAGTTCCAAATAAATGGTCTTGAGCTAACTTGTCTCATGTATCAACTTGCCTTAAATCCAATTAGGCTTATTATGATAAAGCTGGCTTAATGAGGCTGTACTAAAATGTTTGGACTACTAGCTAATTGTTTTTAATGTAATGAGCCATCTTACATAGATATAGCCTAATGTAGAGTTTGGGGCATTTGGTCTTGTTATATTTCTCAAACTTTAGTACTTTGAATTTTTAAGGATATGCCTCAATATTATATGTAGAAAAGTCAAATGATGGGTCTCTAGGGTAGTACACATGGAGGCCGTACCACAACGGATAAAAGGAAAAGGAAGAATAAAAGGGCTTAGCAAAACCTGAGCAACTACTGGTTAGATATAATACACAACCAATCTTACTATGCCTAACCTTCACTTGATATGACATATAAGTGAGGATTAGGGTTACTCACCATTATTCCTTGCTAAGGGGAATAGATAAGACTTAAGGAAGAGAAGACATAACCAGTGCTCTTAAAGAAAATGTCTATATTATCTTTCTAAGAAGTGATGCCTATGCTACAAATAAGTAAGGCTTATATATGGCCTCCTTAGGGTTACATTTCTAAGAAAAAAACAAAAGTAAGCAAATTACATATTAGATATAAAGATTCCTAAGACAAATGCTAAAAAATGGTAAAAGAAATCACTATATAGTACAATGTATGGAAGGGGGAACCATTCTAAAATGTTGTGATAAAGGGCATGTGCTAAATTATGGTTGGTAAGTCTAAAATTGTGTGTGTTCAATTGTTCATGTGAGTGCTAGATCTCTGGTTGATAGGGCTTATCGAGGAAGGATAAGGTCAATTGTATCTAGGGAAGGGGTACGAACTCATAGAAAGCCCGAAAATGAAGATAGAATGTGCTTAAATAAGCAAAAACCTACTATTAGCTCCTACGATATGATGTATGAAGGAACTACTAAGGACTCATGAATCAATTTAATATGATGCACAAGCTAACTTAATGAGGGTACTCATTGCCTAGCCTTATTTAAAGGTTAGGATGAGAGTAAGAGAAGCTAAACAAGCATGTGGATGCTCACAAAAGGAAAATGTAGTATGTTTTGATAAATGGCAATTCCCCTCTTACAGCTACAAAATACAAGGGGATTTATACCCCAAATATTAGGGAAACATACTAAAAATGGAAATGACTAAAAAGGTATTATCCAAAAGAAGTAATGTACAAGGAACATAAAAAGGTATAAATGAAAAATTGAGAAAAAAAATGATTAGAGTAGCGGATTCCATCACGTAGTCGTTTACACAAGTAGCTGGCAATAAGTGGTGGTGCTTTTGGCAGAACAGACAAAGTCATATAATTAATTTAGCTATTGTCGATCTGAGATGCCGAGTTGATCTGAAGATTCTTCTAAAGTGAATTCAGCTTGGAGATGCTCTTGGCAGCTCAAAGTCAGGTTAACTGAACTAGGGGACTAATGAGCTGAGCTGTTAGTAGGGTACTCTTTAAGTCGACACTTGGAGATAATCGTCAAGTATAGAAGAACTCGACTTAGCCATGGTAGTAGGTTGGTAGATACAAGTTGCTCAAAGTCTTCCCGTATAGATTGGTGAAGGAGAACATACCTCACTAAGTTCTTAAGCCCTCGTAGTCGGGCTTATGTTAAGGTTCTCGTAGTCTGATTCCTATCATCCTCGATAGGCTGAGTGGGATTTTGGATCCAATCTAACTAATCTTTGCCTTGCTCTTTGTCTAGTTAGTAAGGGCTGAGGTTAGCAACATTAAATATGTCGGACACTCTAAAGTCCTTAGGCAGCTCTACTTGCTAGTCATTATTATTAATCCTTTCAAGTATCTTAAGTAGTCCGTCCGTTTGAGTAGATAGTTTGTTCTTCTTCCTACTACGGAATCTCTCCTTACTTAAGTACAATCACATTAGATCGCTAAGCTGAAACTACTTAGCCTTTTTTCCTTCCTTCAACTCTCTATCAGCTCGGTTAATGTGTTGGGCAACTCTCTAGTAGATTTATTGGAAGGATTGGGTGTAGGTTCTCACTTTTAGCTCTTCTAGGTCAGATGATAGCATTAGGGTGTAATTAAGAGGTAGCTCAGGGTTGAAGTCATGGATGACCTTAAAGGGTGCATGTCTAATGGTGTCATGTATTGTCTTGTTGTAAGCAAACTTTATCATAGGTAAGCATATATCCTAGCCACCTAAGTTCTTTCCTACTATAGCTCAAAATAGTGATCCTAAGGTGTGGTTGATGACCTTTGCTCGATCGTTGATTTGGGGATGGAAAGAAGTACTGAACTGTAGTTTGGTTCCCATTTGACGCTAAAGAGTTCGCCTAAAATGGGTAAAAAATTTTAGGTCGCAATCTAACACCATACTTTGCGGCTTAGAGGAATCAAGCAACTGGACCATTAACCTGAGCCTAGGCTCAAGGCTTAAAGGGATCGATGAAGCAGATTCTATTGTTCTAACCAATTCTTGCTAAGGCCGAACTAATCCTCACTTCTAACTAACTTTTCATGCTAAGTCAAAGAGCTTCTCATCTGTCAGTAATCAAGTACCGACTTGAAATGTGCTCCACTAATAGCTCAATACTTTTTCATACGTTTGCTCGACCATGACTATGCTAACCAACTACTTAATAGTATTGGTGTCAAGAACCCTAGAGCATGTTTGGACCCATGTATCTTAGAAGAACCTCCAAATCTACTCAATACCTCTACTCGACAACATCCATCCTGACCATACCATTTGTTTGCTATTGCCAAAAGTGTCTCTAGTGACCTAATGCCACATATCCAATCCTATGTAAAAGGATTCTGCTGGACCAATTACTAATTTACTTTGAATTATTATTTGTACCATTTATAATTCCTTATACATTATTACTTTCAAACAATACCCCATTTTGTCTTTTCCATTTTAAGTAAGATATCCTAAGTTTTGAAGTATAAATACCCTTTGTAATAAGTAGCCACACAATCATCTTACACCTAATATTAAATGTATTTCTCCTTTCATGAGTATTGTTCTCTACTATTTGCTTATTTTACTCTTATCCTGACCCTTAAATAAGACTAGGTAGTGATTACCCTCATTGGATTAGCTCTTGTGTCATATCGAGTTAAGTGGTATGTCCTTGGTAGTTTTATAGTGTATCATATCTTTGGAGCGGATTGAGGGTTTGCTTGTTTACTTTCATCATTGTTTATGTACTTCCCATTTTTGTTTTCAAGCTTTCTATAAGCTTAGTCCTACTCCAATACTATTGCCCTTGTCTATTCTCGACGTAGTATATCATCTTAATATCAAAGCGAAGGTTCATTTAGGTAAGTTGTGTTTGAACTTTCATGAGTAGTAGTGTTGTTGTGGTATTGTATTATAGCTACATAGAGCATAGTTGTGAGTGTTTAAGTGAGGTGGAGGTATAGAGTCTACTATTGCTATATACTCTATTTCGTGCATACAATAATAGAGCAAATTTCGATTGTGTTTATTGTCCTTCGGAGTAGTTGCTATATTCACAGATTAGTTAAACATCCGTATGGAGAAGTGTATTTGTGAATTGTTTGGCTTGAAGGAATAGTATCTATTGTTTCTTAGATTATGAGTTTGTTACTAAATTTTATCAAAGAGAATGATGGATCCAAGTGTTAATGGTGATATTGGAGATGATAATAGCAGTATTCTCCACCATGGATGACAACCTTAGAACACCCTTAAGAATATAAATGAACTAATTGATGAGATAGCTAATCTTATAGTTGATTTGACTAGGATTGTTTATACATTGGCCTTGTGACCCGTTGAGGCCATGCAAAATACTCCCTAACCTATTAAACCTATGAGAGGATAGAACCTAGCTTGACAAGATCGAGGTAAAAGAGTAAGAGGACGTGTTAGGAGAAGGATTGACTTAGGAGACTTGGATGAAGAAGGAGAAGAAGGATACAATGAGGAAGAGGAATGAACTCGAGCACCTCGAACTATCGACTATGCGAAGTTTCAAATCTTGAGCTTTAATGGTTCTAAAAATGCTGATGACTATTTAGACTAAGAAGAGAAGGTTGAATGTGTTTTTAATTACTACTAGTATAAGGATTATGAGAAGGTAAGGACTACTGCTGTAAAGTTCCAAATACTCATAACTCAATATAAAGTAGACGAATCGTCGGTCCAAGCAGTATCTAGATTTCTCACTAGATTGAGAGGTGACATTTTAGATGTCATGGAGTTTCAACAGTTTACTTCATTGGACGAGATCATAAGGGTGGCCCAACGAGTAGAAAGATAGAGGAAGAATAGGCCGAACTGACCACCAATAAGATGACTTGTACAATCAAGCCAAACCACTTTAGGAAGTTATCGAGCTTAGTAAAGTGCTAAGCTAAGTAAGAGAACAGATGTTAGAACTGAACAAAAGCGCTGACCAATTAATGGCAAAGTGCCATTGAAGACTTATGAGAAGGAGAAAGGATTTGGGAGGAAGACAAGCTAGATCAAGTGCTTCAAATGCGGAAGGTTTAGACATATGGCCGTCCAATTCCTGAACAAATGAATTATGATTATTAAGGGTGATGCTTCAAAAATTGAAGTAGACAACCTAGATGATAAACCAAAGGAGGAAAGAGAAGTGGAAAAAGAGGTTGAGGTCAATGACAAACTAGTTGAGGAAGATGTGTTTATCGAGGATTTAGACAAGCTAACTTTGTTTGTTTGAGGTGCAATGAGTATGGAACCCTGTACTAAGGAGGAGTAAAGAGAGAACTTATTTTACATCACATGCAAAGTGAATGAGTAGGTGTGTACACTTATAGTAAATAGTGGAAACGTAGCATTTGTCGACCTCATTAAGAAGCTCAAGTTGCTAACTATCTTACACCTAAAGTTGTATAAGTTACATTAGTTAAATGAGAAGAGAGCACTACAAGTCATGCAGTAAGTACTATCGTAGATCTCTATTGGAAATTATTCTGATGAAATTATTTGTGATGTATTGTTGATGTGTATATCCTATGTATTGCTAGGCAGACCATAGCTTTTTGACTAGAGGGTTATCCATGATGAGTTTAAGAATAGCTATGTGTTTAAGAAGGATGGAAGGAAGATTACTTTGAATACTATGGCACTGAGTTAAGTTAGTAAGCTATAGGCTAAGCTTGCTTGAGGATCTAAGAAGACCTTAGTTCTAAGTAGAGCTCAGCTCCGAGAAGCTATTAAGGCCAATATATCAACCTTTCTGTTGATTAGATGACTACTAGAACTGAAGGAGTAAATTGAACTACCCCTAGTGATCAAGGAGCTACTAGATGAGTATGTCGACCTAATTCCTTAATAGTTGCCTAAGGGATTACCCCCTTTTTGAGGCATTAAACATTGTATAGACTTAATACTCGGTGCTACCCTATCGAACAAGCTAGTTTATTGGACAAACCTTGAACAAGTTGTTGAGCTCTAGAGACAAGTCAATAAACTATTAGAAAAAGAGATTTGTAAGGGAGAGACTTAACCCCCATGTTATGTCAGTACTCTTTGTGGCAAAAAAGGATGGTACTTAGCATATGTGTGTAGATAGTAAAGTCATGAACAAGATCACGATCAAGTATTAATATCCTATCCCTAGGTTAGATGACATGTTGGATGAACTCAATGGAGTTAGGATCTTCAATAAAATTGATTTAAAGTATGGCTACCATCAAATTTGGATGAGGCCAAGATACGAGTGGAAAATTGCATTCAAAACTCACCATGGTTTTTATGAGTGGATGGTAATGCCCTTTGGCTTGTCAAATGCCCTAAGCACCTTCATGAGACTAAGGAACCATGTATTAAGAAACCTGATTATGAAGTGTATCGTGGTCTACTTTAATGAAATCCTTGTATATAGTTCTGACCTGCTAAGTCACTTTGAGCATCTCCATGCCATGTTTGATGTACTCCAAGCCAAGAGATTATTCGAAAATTTGAAGAAGTATTCTTTCTGCTAGGAGGAAGTGGTTTTTCTAGGATATATAGTTGGTGGAGGAGGCTTGTGATTCAATGACAAGAAGATTCGAGCTATTATCAAATGGCCAACTCTAACCACCTGTGTTAAGGTAAGAAGTTTTCATGAATTGGCATCATTTTATCGAAGGCTCATTAGAAGCGTCAATACCATTATTGTACTTAGAATATTAAGTTTAAGTAGGCAAAAGAGAGGAGAGAAGTTTTGTTGAAGTAAAGACAAGATTAACTTTTGCACCAGCATTAGCTTTGCCTAACTTTGAGAAGATTTTTGAACTTGAATATGACACGTTAGGCATTGGGGTAAGTGTTGTCTTGATGTAAGAAGGCTGACCAATTGCTTCCCATGGTGAGAAATTGAAAGGAACTCAATTGAACTACTCAGTGTATGACAAAGAACTCCTAGCCTTTATCAGAGTACTTTGAGTACGGCAGTAACATCTATTGTAGAAAGTGTATCATTTATACGGATCATGAATCCTTGAGGTACCTTAGAAGTCAGACCAAGCTATCAAAGAGATAAGTGGGATAGGTTGAATTCCTAAAAGTATTCAACTTTGTGATCAAGTATAAACATGGCAAGAATAATGTGGTTACTAATGCCCTATTGAGAAGACTTGTTTTTTTTAGTAAGTTGTAGACCAGACTGTTAGGATTTGGGAGTATCCTTAGGACCTTCATTTTAGTTCTATATTTGGATGATGTGTTGAAGGAAGGATAGTGAATGATAACTACATAAAAGATGGTTATCTCTTCCGAAGTGGCAACCTACGTGTGCTAACCTGCTTTGTATAAGAGCTGTTGGTTAAAGAAGCTCGTAGTGGAGGGCTTTATGGTCATTTTGGAGAAAAGAAGACACATGAGCCATTGAATGGAAGTTTCTTTTTGGTCTAAGATGAGACAAGATGTGCATCAGATTGTTGAGACATGTGCTACTTGCAAGAGGGCTAAATGTTGAGACGAATAAGGGAAAGTAATGTCTTTGCCTGTCTTGACTAGACCTTAGACTTGGTTGAGCATAAACTTTATTCTTGGATTACCAAGAATTGCTTGAGGTAAAGATTTTGTGGTGGTCATTGTGGATAGATTTAGTAAGATGGTACACTTTGTATCTTGCTACAAAAGTAATGATGCTTTGGCTATTGCTTCTCTCTTTTTGTAGGAAATTATTCGATTGCATAGCTTATTGAGAAGTGTAGTATTGGATAGAGATCTAAAGTTTTTGAGCCATTTCTAGAGGACTCTTTGGCATCAAATAGGGACTAAACTACTATTCAACACTTCATATCACCCCTAAACTGACAACCAAATAGAGGTAGTTAATTGTACTTTAGGATTACTGCTTTGAGCTATAGCAGAGGAAAACTTAGCTAATTAAGATGTTTGTTTGCCTACGATGGAATTCACTTACAACTACACCTTAAGTAATACCACCAAACAAATACCCTCTGAAGTCACCTATGGCCTCAATCCAGAGCTACCCATTGATCATGCCCTTATACCTATGACTGAGCAAGAAAACCTTATTGTAAAAGCCCGAGCAGAGTCTCTACAGCAAATCTATGAGAAAGTTACCCAGCAAATTGACCAAGTTGCCAAGAGGATGAGAGAAAAGAGTAAAGGGAGGAAGTTAGCACGGTTTTAGTGTAGTGATTTGGTATGGTTATACTTGAGCAAGAAGACGTTTCCGTACAATAGAAAGAATAAGTTATTTGTCTAAGTTGAAGGTCTCTTTAGAATACTTCAAAAGATTAACAACAATGCATATTGAATGGAATTACTTGAAGACTATGGAGTTTCTAACATCTTCAACATTGCCAACCTTAGCCCCTATCAATCTGAAGGTGAATTGAGTAAAGACTAGCTGAATTTGATCCTAAATCCAAATTAACTTGGAGGTGATGGTAAGAATCAAGCAATTGGACTATTAACCTGAGCATAAAGCTTACAGGGATTGATGAAGTGGATTTTACTATTCTAACCAACTTTTGTCGAGGCTAAGGTGATCCTTATTGTTGACTAACTGTATATGCTAAGTTGAACAGCTTCTCATCAATTAGTAATTAAGTATCGACCTGAATGTGTTCCACTGATAGCTTAGTACTTTTTCACATTTTTGCTCGTCCATGATTATGCCGATCAACTACTCGGCTATTCTAGTGCCAAGAACCCCAAAGTATGTTCGGACCTATGTATCATAGAAGGACCCCTAAGTTTACTGGGCACCTCTACTCAGCAACATCTATCCTAACCATATTATCTATCTATATCGCTAGAAGTGTCTCTAATGACCTATTGTTACATGTCTAGTCCTACGTAAAAGGATTCTGTTGCACCAATCACTAATTTACATTGAATTATTATTTGTACCTTTTATTATTCCTTGTACATTACTACTTTTAGACAATATCCCTTTTTGTCTTTTCCATTTTAAGTAGGATACCTAAGTTTTCGGGTATAAATACCCTTTGTAATAGGTAGTCGCACAATCATCTTACACTTGATATTGAATGTATTTCTCCTTTTGTGAGCATTACTCTGTATTGCTAGCTTACTTCACTCTTATCTTAACTCTTAAACAAAATTAAGTGATGAGCACCCTCATTGGATTGGCTTGTATATCATATCGAGTTAAGCCATGAGTCCTTGGTAGTTTTGTAGTGTGTCATAACTTTAGATTGAGTCAAAGGTTTGCTTGTTTACTTTTATTATTGTTTGAGCACTTTCCATTTTCGTTTTCAAGCCTTCTGTAAGCTTGGACCGACCTTGATACTTTTGCCCTTATCTATTCTCGACGTGGTGTATCATCAACACTCCATGCAAGTGAACAATTTCTTATAAAAACAAAAAAAGCAATAGTTGAAGCATCATTAGTCTTAGTGTAAGGTGTGAGACCTTACAAAACTTACAATTAGGATATTGTACTTAGATGTTGTGCAATCATAGGAGCTATTGAGTTAAGCAAATAGTGAGATGCAATGTATGTTCAAATAAGTACCATCATATAACATTAGCTAATCTTTCATGAGATTAGTGAAATTATGGCCACTTTAATCAGAGTTAAGGAGTTTAAAAACTCATACACGAATCAACACTAAATAGAGGCTTGTACAATAGAGAAAACTCTCCACTTAAGGCTACCTTCGACCTATGGTTCCCAACCTTACCATAACCTCCTATCGTATCACTTAGTTCAACTAAAGATAGGAAAATAACCATTTCAGCTATCCTCATCAAATGAGCCATGTTTAGCCCGAAAATCCTAGCTATTACCCCCAAGTGGATTGCAATGCATGTTGGGTTAGAGTTTAGGCCAAGTTAGGTTAGATCATATTTGGGGTGATCAATTGATGGTAGACAGACTAATTAAAGCAATAATTGCAAAATAATCAATTCATGGAGCTTAGATCCACATAATAACATAACAATATTCATACATATATATTGCACATGTATAATCAACTAACTTACAATCGCAAATAGATACATACTAATACATACTAAAACCTTTAAGTATTCTAAAATAATACTTTGAAATGAGGTGAAATACTGATCCTACTTACCTAGAACTTTATTGCTTGTTAATGGAAGTTGTCATTTTTTGTCCGATTTGCTTGTTCCTATTATATTAAATTTAGCAACTTTATTTTCCATTCTATCCATGCAAATTATCAATGACTCAGTTAATTACATAAGAATTAAATTGTTAAACATCAATTTTATAGATTATTTATACTTAGATAGTAAGATTTTAAAGATATTTATAGGTGACTTTTATCTCCAATATTCTCTAGGTCAGATTCTGAGTTAGGATAATTGTAGGGTTTTTAGGTAGATGACCCTTTAAGCCACCTTCTAAATCCATTGAAGTTAAATTTTATACCAAAGTTACTTTCTAAATTAGCTTATGAGTCTGATCAAATTTTATTTCCTAGCACAATACCTTCTAAACTATCCTCTAAGCTTAGTTAACTATAAAGTTGTTAAGAACATCTTTTGACCCACTTGATGAGTCCATCCTAGTTGTAAATTACATATGAACCTCCTTTAAGTAAGCTTATGAGTAGGTTTTACTACGATATTTTACTTATTAAATCTTTTGAAAGATCCTCTGACTTTACTTAAATGCTATATATTCAACTAAATTTCCATAACTTTACTTTAGTTCAATCACCAATATAATTCAAATCTTGATCATCCCAAAATTATATAAGAAACTTATATGGTATTTCCATTCGATGTGGTCAATATATGCATATAATTGAAAATTTAGCCAATTTGATGTTGGAAACCTATTAATTTATAAAATCAATAATTTTGTTTTTCTTTACTTTTTTTTGTTTTAACACTTACAAGTTTGTTCATTGTGGAAAGAAAAGGAAATTATAGGATTTATAAGCAAAACTCGTGATAACCATATTTAAAGATAGATATGATAGAATTGTAAAATGCCTATACCAATGCTACCATCGACTTGTATTTATCTTTAAGGTGATAAAACATTTAATTTCATAAAATGAAAAATCTAATAGTGTCTGATATTACATCGACACCAATACCATAATAAGGAAAATATTATTTAGTGCTTCTAAACAACTTAAAAGAGCTTAAAATAAAATATATGCCCATCATGAGCATTATGTCCTTGATATTAAGCAAATTTGATATCAAAGGATACATGGCTTGAAGAAAACAGATTACCATACTTGTTTTGTTTCATTTTAAGCTTTAAGACCGTGAGAGTTATCAGTAATTATACACCTTCACATCTGATGGTTAGTTCTTTTCTACTAAATTATCATTTGCTCTTCTACCAAGATATCTAATTATACTATGATGAAGTACTGTTAATACTGCAAACAAATTGACCATAATAATCTCAACCATCTCACTTGTAATTTGCCTAATAAATAGCATAAAATATCAGTTAAATTTGAAAAAAAAATAAGGAAAAATAATGCTTACCGAAGTTGATGACAAATTTCAATAGGATTTAATGATTATTCCCAAATCATTCTTTGCAATTGACATTGAAAGAGCAACAGAGCTTTCTTTCTTCTTATTTTTTTTCTTTTTCAATTTTTCATAAAACCCCTCGTAAGGTATCTTAACTCCATAACCCATCTACTGCTCAAAACGTTTGAAGGAAAGGAAGTTATGGCTTTATATTAAGTTTGAGTCGGCAGGAGAATGAAATTTTAATTGCCAAACGTCCCTTTCATGAAGTAACATCATATTGCAAATGTGTTTATGCGTCCTACTCCACGTCGGTTTTCAACCATTCCTTGCAATTGTATATCTAGTAATAATTATTTGTTAAATTGCAAAGTAACAATTATTTGTTAACTCTCTCTCTCTCTCTCTCTCTCTCTCTCTCGCTCGCTCTCGCTCTCTATATATATACATATTTTAGAATTTAAGGTGTACCAATACAAGTGTACTATGTGACGCTATTTATATTGGTTGAGAATAACTTTTGTTTAATCATTTAGATTTATTTATTTTAACTATTTTCTGTTAAGCTATTATATCTCCACGGAGGGCAGATAATTATCAATCCGATAGCTTTATGCTACCTATGCTTCCAAGCATTAGGCTGAAATTTGCCAACATATTTTACTATTTTGTACTACATTAAGTAGCATTACTCCATGTTATATATTCTATGTCTTCCTCCAAATGTCTTCGATATATAACAATATGTTTAGTCTTTTTTTTTTTTAATTCTTTTGTCATTATTCTCCCACAATTTAATTTATTTAATATAATCATGCCATTTATGAGTTTTTGGTATTCCCATAATTTATAACTAAAAGTTCGTTAGTAATTGCAACTCATTTTGCACATTTTCGATAATTATAGAATAATATGTAAAATGTAGCTATTTTAACTATATTATTATTATTTTATCATATTTTTGGAGATCCATGTATATGGGTCTTTTTGACCAATATTCCCTACTATATGTAAATTTTCTAACTCAATTGGATTATTTTGACGAATGCCTTAAATCGACTACTTGGAACCTAGTCATGAGAGTATTGAGCTTAGATAATAATTATACTGATGTTTATACATTCCCTCTAAATATTATTTTGTGCCATCTTGTAAATTTTGTTGCCTATATAATTTTATCTTTAAGGTTTCGTTAATTATCGGAACTTATTTTATGAGTTCTAATAAATAAAAAGTATTATATTAAAAATTAGCTTTTTAGCTATTTTATTATTTTGTTATTATGTTTACAAAATCTAGACTTACATGGTCACTTTATCTATTGTATATATATATATATATATATCTGTATATGTATGTTTTTAACCAAGTCTTAAAATAATAGCTTAATCGAATTACTTTCTTGAATACCTTAAAACTAAATGCTTAGGACTATATACTAAAGTACAGATATCACCATTTGCTTGACTTGATAGCTCCTATGATCACTCTACATCTAAGTGCAATATCCTAATTATAAGTTTTGTAGAGTCTCACATTCTACCCCTCTTATTATAGTTTTCTCCTTGAAACTAACGCATATCAAGTCTTCATATAAAGTGTATCCCTATATCAGCCATTGATCTATTTACAGTTTAAAGATTTTTACCTTATTGTTTTAAATGAGCTAGGGATTTTAACTTGTTGTGTGTTATCCTCCATGTTTTGTTATCATCTGTACTTCTAACTTCTCAAGCTGTCTTTTGAATCCTTTAAGCTATTCTTTGCCTGACCTTCTATGCTAATCACTAGAGTCTTCAACTCATCTTTTAGAAACCCTTCTATGGTTAACTCCATTAACTTTTTGTATCCTTTTTTTGTTACCACCTTTGTTAATATTAGCATCGCATTATGTCTTTAAGATCCATTACCACTAAGGTGATAGTTTAGGTATTACATGTTCTAGTTCCAAATTTTTTTTTGACTTGATTATCTCTTACTCATTGAGTTGCATCTTATTCATTCTCATCATTCACTTCATTCCTTACCAATTTTAAATCATTTACTTCATTCTAAGCTTAATAATATCTTCCATCATCAATCCTTTCTGAAGTTACAACTTGTACAGGCTTACGAATAATCTTAATTGTAACACTTCTCTTGTTATTCCTATTAAATCATGATTGATATCGTATTGACATCCATTCTCTATTTCATGTTGTTGCCATAACTATTGATTTAATGCTTTATATGACTTAGCATAAGTATCAATGGAAATGAGTTTGGAAAATCTTGATTTGTCACCATCTCAAACTCAAATGAGGTGGTTAATGACTTGAATCAACTTGATTTGACTTGACTCAACAAAAACTAACACGATTCATGATAGAAAGACTCATAAGGACACTAGCATAGACTCATTACTCAACATAATAGGACATGATATGGCATACTTAGATCATCAACAAGCATATGATATTCAATAAGAGAGAAACTTGAGAATTGTAGATTTACCATTTTCTTCCTATTTACCCATTGTGCTAACATGTATATGAAGGGTTTTATATTGTCTTAGTTATATCCCTTGCTTCAATCATTGATTTCCTCTCCTAATGATGGTTGTAGGTTAATGTTTTTGGTCTAACTTTAGGTTTTCTTATTTTTGTCGTAGGTATCTATTATGAGTGATGGAGTGAACTATACAGTTAATCAAAAAGTTCCCTTTGTTACTACTATTGGCTTTATTAACGTATTTCTATTGTTTCTTATTAGCATTGTCATACTATGTATTTATAAGGATAATGAATTAGTTATGCGTTTGATATTTGGTATTTGAACCTTTGTATTAGTCTAAGATCGTTATTTAAATATGTCCCTAGTACAATGTTTTATGGACATATTAAGATTATGCATTGGTTACCATAGTGGAAATGTTACTTCTAGAGCCACTTCTAAAGCTAGCTTTCCATTATGTTTTACCTACTAAGGATGTTACATGAAAGCATTTTGATGCTTATTCCTAATGTAATTCATGGTAGGCATTTACTTGGTTGGTGTAGAGGTGTAAGTAATAGGTAGGTTAAAGAAGGAATTTCTTTCTATATTAGCTCCACAAGAGATAGAGGTTGATATCTTGCAACCAATCAAGTTATCTTCTGTTATACATAGCACTTGTTCTATAAATATTTTATTTGGTAATGTCATGCGTAGATAATTACCTATAATAAAAAAATGATACATAATGTTTTCGTAAATCACTATAGATAATATTTGATAGGTTATTATATAAAAAGCAATTCATATTCCTCTCCCATATATTAAACATAAGGGCAATTATGATTTCCACAGTCTTAACTAATTACATGTAAAAAGAATAGATGCAAGGTTATAATATTACATTTGTGATAATTATCTTTGAATTTCCAGCTTACCACATCTAATATAGTCTATCTTAATTTCTAAAAGCTTTTATAAGTATGTACATATACAATAGCATTAGTATATCCTAAATAGATACCACATATGTAGTTCCATTTAGTTAATAGTTGAGTTCTTATTTCACAAATAAGCATTCGCTCACAAATTCAAGTTTATAAGATTATCTAAGTACAAACACATTTTAGTCATACAGTGGGTACCAATTAGTTATAAGATTCTATTCTATAACTATGGATTGTTACATTCAAGAGAGATGAGAATATATATATAGAGCAAGTTTCTGCCATTATATAACTAATATTCTAGAGTTCTCACACTCTATGGCCTATACAATTCTTTTTCATTTCAAACTTACAAAAGCTCATACATATTCATATAAAAGTATAGGTACCTTATTTATTACATTTTTTTTTTCAAAACAAGGAATACATACACATCCTTAACTTAACGAATAATTAATTTTACATCGACTTCTATTCCTTTGAGTTGCATTATCAAATTCATAAAGCTATATGAGTACAAACTTAAGTTTATCTTCAATTGGAAGGTACCATACAACTTAATCCATTATTAGATTCAGTCATGTTAGTGTAAGTAACAAACTATTTCCTATTTCTGAGGAACCTTGAGTTAGACTAGCAATAATATAACTTCAAGTATAGCTAAGGTCTAGATGGGGTCCTAGTATCAATGAGTAGGTGTGTCATCAGCTTATCATCCCTTACATTCATTTAAGTTAGTAGGAGTTGGCACCTTATATATTGTATTCTTAACTCACAACTTTGTTCAGAACCATCACTTAAAGATTAACCTTATTATTTTCATTCACCTCATAGTCCTCTGCTTAACTCTCTAAGTTAGGTTTTATGGTACCCTCTAAGTTAGATCATGCTTTATTTTGCTACCTTGAGCTTAACTAAATATACATCCTATAATTCAACCACAACTGCACTTTACATTGTAATTGTACCTCAATCTTCACCATGATCCCTCTCATCATTCCTCTCATCAATTACTACCAGCCTTTCTTGAACTTCTCAAGTTATAACTAATTATAATTCTACAGGTGATACATTAGTACAACAAACAATTTACTACTAAGCATAGGCTCCTTAGATCTAAATAACTTAGCAGTCTCTATATCTATCAAAAGTGCCAACATGATAAGTAACAATTTAAACTTAGCGAATACTTTTTAAAACTATGGTATACTCATGAAAATACAACTATGCTTACTAAGTGAGATCTACCTAAACGTTCCCTTATAATACCAAACATTATTTAATTAATCATCTCTATAAATGACTTTAGGAATTATACTTTAACTTCTATAAGCCATTCTTTCTTAGTCTATTTAGGATTCATTCAGCATATTATGATTATTTTTTCAAAATTCTATAAATTAATTTGATAAAAATTATTTATTTTCCATAGTCTAGTGTTATTAATTATGCTTCTTACACTTCTCTTATATATATTTATATTAGATATAAATCTATAGTTTAAATCTTTTACTACCTACTCATTTCTTACTTGAAGTGTTCACCTATGATGTCTATATAATTTTATTAATGATGCTTTAAAACAAGTTCTTAAGAATTATGCTTTAAGAGAGTTCTTACAAACAATGCTCTCATATGAACTCAGAACTTTCATGCTTCGAAGAGATAGAGTCGCAACAATCCTGTCATATAAACTATCCTAAGATAGAAGTTGACTTTATAGCTACTATCATAGACCTAGTCTATAGTAGACGTACTTAACTCTATCGCTTTAAAGCATCAAATTTGATACCTATTTGATATACACTTCAAGAATAATCTTTAGGAATAACTGACAAAATAAACTTATAGTTTGACTTTTTAGGACAGTAGTCATAAAACCCATAAGTATAAGTTACTTAGTATACAGATAAGAAGTTCAAAAACTATTGAGCTACCTAAGGAGACTCATATAGTTTTCTTAAAAGTTAGAAAAAAAAATCAATAATAAGAACATAAATCTAGCCATTTCTTCTTGGTCCTTACTCCTTAACCTTGTTTGCTTAAATTTTGGTTTTCGGTTGCTGTACTAGTAAATCGACTCTAAACTTATAAAACACACTATGGGAGAATGAGTGACAAGTTACTCATTAAGTGAGACAAAAATTGAAATATGCATTTAGTATGGAGCAACCAGGATTTTCAATCTAGTAAAATAGATGCAATGTATGATCAAGTGTCATCACACAATGTTATTAAGTCCGTTATGAGATTAGAGAAATTATGTCTACTTTAATCTAAGTTGAGAAGTTTGACATCTCATATACAAATCGACACCAAACCGGAGCTTATGCAATAGAAAATATTCTCTACTCAAGATTACCTTCGAACCACGGTTCCCAATCTTACCACGACCTATCAGTTAATTCAACTAAGGGTAAGGAAAGGACTATTTTAGCTATTCTCATCAAAGGGTCCATATTTAGTTCGAGAATCCTAGTCGTTATCCCTAATAAGTTGCAATACATGTTAGGTTAGAGTTTAGGCCATGTTTAGGTTAGATCATTTTCAAGGTAATCAACCAATCTCAAATATACCAATCAAAGTAGTAATCGCAATACAATCAATACATGGAGCTCAAATACACATAAGAACATAACAATATTCACGTACATATGCTGTACACACATAATCAGTGAACTTACAATCACAAATAGATATATATTAAAGCCTTCAAGTATTCTGAAATAGTACTTCAAAATGCGATAAAGTATTGATCCCGCTTACTTAAAACTCTGTTGCCTACTAGTGGAAGTTGTCATTTTTGTCCCATTTACTCATTCCTATTATATTAAATTAATCAACTTTAGTTTCCTTTCAAGCCATGCAAATTATTGATGACCCAGTCAATTACATAAGATTTAAGTTGGCAAACATCAATTTGATATATTATTTATACTTAGACATTAAGATTTTAAAGTTATTTACAGGTGACTTTTATCTCCAATATTCTATAAGTTAGGTTCTAAGGTAGGATAATTGTAGGGTTTTTAGACAGATAACCCTCTAAGCCACCTTCTAAATCCATTGAAGGTAAATTTTATACCAAAGTTGCTTTTTGAATTAGCTTCTGAGTCTAGTCAAATTTTATATCTTAGCACAATACCCTCTAAAACCATGCTCTAAGCTTAGTTAACTATAATGTTATTAAGAACATCTTCTGACCCACTTTATGAGTTCATCCTAATCGTAAATCACATATGAGTAGGTTTTACTACGATATTTTACTTATTAAATTCTCTTAAATATCCTGTAACTTTGTTTAAACACTACATATTCAACTAAATTTTCATAACTTTACCCTAGTTAAAACATAACCCACAATCGCCAATACAATTAAAATCTTGATCATCCCAAAATTATATAAGAAAATTATTTGATATTTCCATTCAATGTGGTTAATATATGCATATAATCGAAAATTTAGCCACTTTGATGTTGGAAACCTATTTATTTATAAAATCAATAATTTTGTTTATTTTTTTTTCACTTTTTTTTAATACTTATATGTTTATTCTTTATGAAAAGAAAAAGAAATTATGGGATTTACAAGCAAAACTTATAATAGCTATATTTAAAGGTAGATATGGTAGAATTGTAAAATGCCTATACCCATGCTACCATCAACTTGTATTTATCTTCAAGGTGATGAAACATTTAATTTCATAAAATGAAAAATCTAACAGTATTTGATATTACATTGACACTATTGCCATAGCGAGCAAGGAAAATATTATTAGGTGTTGTTAAACAACTTAAAAGAGTTTAAAATAAAATAGATACCTATCATAAGCAGTAAGTCCTTAATATTAAGCAAATTCGGTATCAAAGGATACATGGCTTGAAGAAAACAGATTACCATACTTGTTTTGTTTCATTTTAAGCTTTAAGACCGTGGGAGTTAGTTATTATACACCTTCATATCTGATGGATGTTGCTTTTGTACCAAATTATCATATGCTCTTCTACCAAAATATCTAATTATACTACGACGAAGTACTATTAATACTGCAAACAAGTCAGCGATAGTAATCTCAACCATCTCACTTGTAATTTACCTAATAAGTAGCATAAAATATCAGTTTAATCTTAAAAAAATAAGGTACAATAATGTTTACCGATGTTGATGACAAATTCCAATGGGATTCAGTGATTATTCCCAGATCATACTTTACGGTTGACGTTGAAAGAGCAACAGAGCTTTCTTTCTTCTTATTTTCATCCTCTCTGTTTTTTTTTTTTTTTTTAATTTTTCATAAAACCCCTCGTAAGGTTTCTTAACTCCATAACCCATCTACTACTCAAAATGTTTGAAGGAAAGCAAGTTATGGCTTTATATTAAGTTTGGGTCGATGAGGGAGTGAAATTTTAATTGCGGGCCTTTCATGAAGTAACACAATATTGCAAATGTCATTAGGTGTCCTACTAGTATAGCCAATCTACCTGTTTTTGCTAATCCAGGAGCTCCACGTTGGTTTTCAACCGTTCCTTGCAATTGTATATCAAGTAATAATTATTTGTTAACTACTATCGATATCTATATATATATATATATATATATACATATTTTAGAATTTAAGGTGTACCAATACACAAGTATACTATGTAACGCTATTTACATTGGTTGAGAATAATTTTTTTTAATCATTTAGATTTATTTATTTTAACTATTTGTCGTTAAGCTATTATAGCTCCACGTAGGGTAGATAATTATTGATCCGACAGCTTTGTGCTGCCTATGCTTCCAGATGTGGGCTTGAAATTTGCCAACATAGTTTATTATTTTATACTCCATTACTCTATGTTAGATATTCTATGTCTTCCTCCAAATGTCGTTCGATATGTAACAATATATTTAGTTTTTTTAATTTCTTTTGCCATTATTCTTCCACAATTGAATTTATTTAATATAATCATGCCATTTATTAGTTTTTAGTATCCCATAATTTATGACTAAAAGTTCATTAGTAATTGAAACCCATTTAACATATTTTCAATAATTATAAAATAGTATGTAAAATATAGTTATTTTAACTATATTACTATTATTTCATCATATTTTTGGAGATCCAAGCGTATGAGGTCTCTTTGACCAACATTCTTAGCCTATATATAAATTTTCTAACTCGATCAGGGTTATTTTGAAATCGACTATTCATAACCTAGTCACAAGAGTATTGGGCTTAAATAATAATTATACTAGATGTTTATTCATGTCCTTTAAATATTATTTTGTGCCATCTTATAAATTTTGTTGCCCATATAATTTTACCTTTAAGGTCTCGTTAATTATCAAAACTCATTCTATGTATTCTAATAAATAACATGTGTTGTATTAAAAAATAGTTTTTTTAGCTATTGCATTATTTGTTATTATGTTTACAAAATATAAACTTATGAGTTCACTTTGTGTCACATTCTAGAATAGCACAGGATGTCCCATCACACTGGTATACTTATTATAAATAAGCTCGATTCTCATAAAACAATACTACATTATATATTTGATGCTTAAATGAGTTTAGCAATAGTTTTTTAGTTACAAATATTTACATTATTTATAAACTTAAAAAACTTGAATACTAAACTTTAGTTAAACTTCTAGATCCCCATTGTACTCGTTAAAAAAATTTAGTGCTCTCTAAAAGCCCATTCTTGTTGCTAGCAATGCCCTAAAAAGTTGCATCCTAACCCAATGATAAGGGAAAACTTATCCCATAAGCTATTGTTAAGCTGAGTGAGAGTAAAAAACAAACAACACTACACCAAAGCATATAACACGGACATACAAGTTCATATTTAGTTAATATTCAAGCAGCAAATAATTTAATGCAAATTTTATATCATGCTAATGCATGTAACATGTATCGATACCGATATCTTAGCTAGCTTAGCAACTTATCCAGTTTGGTTGACTACAAACATGGGCATCCAAAGAATATTTCCGGGAACCTAGAAAAATATCTCAGCCTAGCAAAACCACGGAGCATGGTTAAAGTGTTAGTCAATGCGAAACTATATGCACGAAACCTAGCTTTGTAAACTTATCTTAGCAAAACCAAAGATTTTAAGAAAATTGACTCGTAGGTTCTTTTTGTACCATGCTATGAGTGCATCAACCAATTCTCAATCAACGTCAAGTATACCAACAAGGCTTATCATGTTCGCTCTATCTTTACTTTAGGGTCTGATTTTGCTTCTAAATTAGCTTATGCTTTGAATACTCATTATAGCATAAGTCTTCATAAGTTTTACTCACAACCAAGTGTAGATTTCATCACATAACAACATTGTCACTGATATACTCACAAAAGTACAACATCACCAAGTACATCCATCACTAATCTAAGCAATATTCAAACAATTACTCCACTCACAAATTAAAACCTTCATGATCTACTAATGAAAAGTAAATTGTGTACTTTACAGAATAATTCCAAGCATCGTTTTAGACAAACACCACAATCATGTGCAAGAACATTCATTCTCTATTAATAAGATAATAGTCTATATCTTATATATGCAAATCTACTTACCTAGCTAGACGTATGATCCCAATTTATTGGTTAACACAAACTTCCTCCTCTACGACTTCACATAACAAGAGTAAGTACTTCTATGGTTAATTATAGGTCATGAGTATATATGTATGTATATATATATATATACATATACTAGTTAAATACTCACTTGTTGATAATTAATTCATTAAAAGTTGGTTCCGATTTAGTCTTTGAGTTTGATTCTAAGTTAGCTTTTGAAACAGCTTTTTATTTCACTGTCCTCTTTTACAAATCATAATTTCTTGACTAATAAATGATTTTTTTTTATAAGTTACTTGAAATTGTCAAATCCTTTGAGTTAGGTTCTGAACGATTCTATAGTAACTTTCTCTAGTCAAAAATCCTCTAAGTTACCATTTGAGCTATACAGAGGCCATTCATGACACTAATTTTATCTTTTGACACAACTTTTGACTTTCTCTAATTTAAGGTCCTTACCAAGTTATCATTTGAGCTACCATCTGAATCTACTATTCCTAGAGTGTTTAAGAAAAATAACCTTTGACTGAGCTTCTGAATCCTTTCTTTTTATATTTAACTCATAAATTGCCTCTGACCTATCTTCTAAGTATCATTATAGTGAAAAAATTCATTCCCAAAACCTTTAAGCTATTCTGTATCTTCAACTAATGTCCTAAATTACTTACTTTTAAAGACAAAACTAAAATTTTATACAACTTCTCATTTTATTACTCCATCTACTCATCTTAGAACAGTACATATACTCTAAGAAGTAATCTAACTTAGAATTTAAGTAAGGTTATTAAGAAAATAGGTTATTTTTCCATTAAAAACACAATTTGATACATAATTTTGGGCTAAAAAATCACATAAAAACTTAGGAAAAACTTTCACGAAAAACTTTCACATACAATTTAGTATTAACTTAGGGTAGTGTACAAAAAAATTTTCAAGTGGAAACTATGTTATTAACCCTATTTATTTTGATATTAAAAATTTTTCGATTTCTTAAAGACATATATGATAAATACCAAATTTATACAAAATATTATGTTTACTAGATTCTATGCATAAAAATATGTAGGAATAAGATTTTTCATAATTTTTTGGGTATTTTTGACACTTTTCCAAAATTACTTGAAATCGGATCAAAGTAAGACCTTACCAAATTTGGCCGCTCCAGCCATTGTTGATGGCTACCCCCTTGTCAGTCGTCTTAGTTGCTAGGTGCTCTGTTACTTGGTGTTGGCAGTTGGGTCCCATATTTCCTCTATACTATTGCTCCTTCTATATCCTTAAACCGCACACTAATTTTATTATTTTTCTTAATTTTAGTTCCTTGATCACTTCAGCTCACTTAGATTTTTCCTAAGCTTCACTTTGCATAAACAACATATTGGAGAGGATTTTTTGGATTTTCTAAGCTTAAGAATGGTGAAAATGAGTTTTTCTTTCTCCCTTCCAAAATTCTAAGCTTATATTGCATGTAATTTTCATCTCTAACACTTGTCCATTTGAAGCTACACCTTTACCAAGATGATTTCTAGTTGCCTTAATATCCTTTGTAATTTTTTATTAATTTTTATGAATTTAATTAACTTATTCTTGCTTAAAAGTTCACTTTTCGAGTATTTTAATTAGTTTCAATTCTAAATATATGTATAAAAATTACACATGACATATATGTATATATTCGATATGTTATTTTACATCCTATAGTAATTTTATTAGATATATAAGTTATCTTTAATGACTTGTTACACTTTAGAGCTCTAACGTTGAGTTTTTAAGAATTTACAAACATACGCAATAAAAATATAATTTATTGAAAATAAATATTATATATAAACTATTTTAAGAAATTAATCCTAATCACACTATTCATCTATCTTTTATAGCCTTATATTAATCCTAAATCATTTTGAATGCCCTAAATGTTCTAACTTAGATTTGTTAGTTTAGCAATTAGGGTACTTACTCAACTAGGGTTTTATATTTTATCCTCCTTACAAAAAGTTTTGACCTTGAAACGAGTATAATAAGTTAGTTAGCATACTGAGAATTCTAACTAAAAACAGATAGCTTATCAGAATTAATATACTGACCTTAAGTAAATAGTTCAAGGTATTGAATCCTCATATGATCTGCAGACTCCCACGTTAACTCATTTGTAGTATGTCAACTCTACAATACTTTAACATATTCAATGTCTGAATTCCTTAATCTCTGTATTTTGGTATCCAAAATCTTTACTGGATGTTCCACATATGTCAAGTTTTCCTTTAATTCTATAGGTGGTACATCCAATATAATCGCAAGATCTCCTACAAACTTTCTTAGAGTTGAAACATGAAAAACATTATGAATACTTGCCATTTCTTCCTATAATTCCAATTCATAAGCCACCTTCTCAATTCTTCTCTTAATCTATTAAGGTCCCACATATCATGGACTTAACTTTTCTTTAATACCAAAACGCCTAACACCCTTCATTAGAGATATTTTTAGAAATTCCCAATCGCTTACTTGAAATTCTAATGTCTTCCTTCTAACATCTGCATAACTTTTTTGTTGACTTGGAGCCTTCTTCATTTGTTCCCATATCACCTATACTTTCTCCTTAAGATCCTATAGCATGGCTAATCTAATTGTTTGTTTATTACCTACACTAGAGATCTACATTTGTGTCCATACAATGCTTTGCATGGTGCCATTTGAATAGTACTATGACAACTATTGTTATAAGAAAATTCCACCAACGGTAAATGATTGTCCTAATTTCCGCTAAACTCCAACACATATGCCTTGAGCATGTCTTCTAGTGTTTTTATGGTACATTCTGATTGTTCACCACTTTATAGATGATATGTTGTACTAAAGCTTAACTTAGTTCTCAATTCTTTATGTAAAAACTACCAAAATTGTGACATGAATCAAGAATCATGATCAGAAATGATTGATACTGGTACCTCATGCAAATGAGATATTTCTTTAATATATACCTCAACTAATTGAAGTATGGTTGTAGTTTGCTTGATAGCCAAAAAATGTGCAAACTTGGTAAGTCTATCTACTATAACCCATATCACATCATGTTGCTTCCTTATTCTAGGTAAACCACATATAAAATCCATTGTTACATGCTCCTACTATCATTCAGGTATCAACAAAGGTTGTAATAACTTACCTGGCTTTTGGTGTTGTGCTTTAACCTTTTGGCAAGTCCCACACTTCAAAATATATCGCACCACATCTCCCTTCATTCCTACCTACTAGAAATTTTGCTTCAAATCCTTGTACATCCTATTATTTCTATGATTCAAAGAATACTTTGCATCATGAACTTATTCTAAAATCACTTCCATAACTTCTATGACTTTTGGAACACATATCCTTTCCTTGAATTTTAACATTCCCTTATCATCAATCGAAAACTCAGGATGTTTTTCCAAATTATGTTTGATCTTCTGTAATTCCATATCCTTTTTCTGAGCTTCCTTTATATGTTTTAGGATTGTAGGTTGTATTTCCAAATTTGTCAACATTGATCAACTCCCTTGGACTAAGATTTCCAACCTCATTCTTTCAATCTCTTTAATCAATCCCTCCTATTAGTAATTAGTATAGCAGCATTGTTAAACTTTTTCCTACTTAAGGCATCTACAACTACATTCACCTTTCTTAGATGTTAGTGAATTGAAAGATCATAATCCTTGAGCAATTCCAACCATCTCCTTTGCCATAGATTCAATTCATTTTGTGTAAAAATGTACTTAAGACTTTTGTGGTCCATATACACCTTACACTTCTCACCATACAAGTAGTATCTCTAGATCTTTAAGGCAAATATAACTACTGCTAATTCTAAGTCATATGTTGGATAATTCCGCTCATATGGTCTAAGTTGTCTTAATGCATAAGCAATTACCTTATCGTTTGGCATCAATACACATCCTAAACCATTCCATAAAGCATCATAATAAATTAAGGATTATCCTGATCAATCAAGTAATGTTAGTATAGGTATAGTAACCAACTGCTGCTTAAGTTCCTACAAACTTCTCTCACACTTACTATTCTATTCAAATCGAATTCCTTTGCATGTCAATTGTGTTTATGGCATAGTAATCTTGGAGAAATCCTGTACAAATCTTTAATAATATCCTGCTAATCTTAAGAAACTTCTTACCTCGGTTATAGTTGTTGGCCTTGCCTAATTTGTCACTACCTTTGCTTTTATTTTGGCACTTACCACAATATGTCCAAGAAATCCAACTTTCTCTAACCAAAACTCACACTTCTTTAACTTAGCATATAATTGGTTTTCGCTCAAAGTTTGAAGTACTTTCTCAAATGCTTCTCATGTTCCTCTATATCTCTTAAGTAAATCAAAATGTCATCTATAAACACCAATACAAACTCATCCAAATACTTCCTAAACACAAGATTCATCGTATCTATGAAAGCAGCTGGGGCATTCATCAAACCAAATGGCATTATTAAGAACTCATACTGTCTATATCACGTTCCAAAAGCTGCTTTAGGTATATCCTCTTCCTTAATCCTCAGCTGATGATACCTTGATTGCAAATCTATCTTTGAAAACATAGTACTCTTTTCAATTGATTAAACAAATCATCGATTCTTGGAAATGGATACTTATTCTTAATTGTGACCTTATTTAACTCCTAATAATCTGTACAAAGCCTCAAACTTCCATCCTTCTTCTTGACAAAGAGTACCGGTGCACCCTAATGCGATGTATTAGGTCTAATAAAACCTTTGTCTAATAGCTCCTAAATTTGCTTCTTTAGTTCACCTAATTATGTTAGTGTCATACGGTAACAGGTTTTAGAAATTGGTGTAGTCCTTAGAACAAGGTCAATGGTGAATTCGATTTCCCTGTCAGGTGGCAATTTAGGTAAATCCTTAGGGAAAACTTCAAGGAATTCTCATATTATAGGTATGTCTTCTAATTTGGTTTCCTTAGCTTATGTATCCAATACTAAGGCTAAGTAACCTATATTCCCTTTACATGTTAACTTTCGTGCTTTACTTGTCGAGATCACTCGAGGAACTACATCAGTAGAACTTCCCTTGAAACAATAATCCTTTGCATGTGACCTTCGAAACATTACCATCTTATTTTCACAATCAACATTTGCTTTATACTTGGTTATCCAATCCATCCTTAATATTACATCAATTCCTTTCGTATCTAAGACTATTGATTTCATCGACATCTCATGAATATCTATACAACCATTCCTATCTCTTAGTTTATGATACATAACTTGTTCTCCTCCTGAAGGTGTTATGACTACCGTCTCATATACTAAGGTTTCTATTTGTGACTGATTCTTATCGACATATTCCTTCAAGGCATATGAATGAGTTGCTTTAGTATCAAATAAAGCATATACGTAATTATCTCCTATGTGCACTAATCCTAGAGCAATTATTTATAACCATATTACTTCATATTCGTAAGTAACATCAATATATATTTAAGCTAACTAACTATTAAATATACTGAAGTTAGAGAAATATAGGTAATACTTACCTGCTACTATATGAGCATCCCTTGCTTCTTCTTGCTAGAGTGCATAAAATCTTCCTTGTACCCTAGGCCTTCCTACTGCTCTACCTAGTTGATTGTTGCTCCTATTGGTAGGTTTTGGTCTATTACCCTAAGATCGCTCTTGCCTTGCTCGTGGTTTAATACACTAGTATGCATTATGACCTATCTTACAATAGGTGGTACAAAACATTCCCCTAAGGTTTGGATTCTAACAATTCTTTGCTATGTGTCTAGCTTCTCCATACCTAAAACACTTTCCACATAACTTAGGACAATCCACAACTTGATGCCTTGCATTACATTTCTAATATGATATTGTAGTTCCACCACTTCTTTGATCCTTATTTACAAACTACTGACCCTACTTTCCTTTTACCATCTTATTGCTACTATTGGAGCTTCCTACAAACCTTCTTTTCTTACTATCATTCCATTAGCTTTTTCTCATAAAATACAAGCTTGCTCAATTAGTTGGGCCTCATTTACTAAGTCACTGTACCTTACTATCCTAAATCTTTTCAACACCGCTTAGAAAACAAATCAAGTTTTGTTTTAAACCTTCTAACCTTAGCTAATTCATTCTTGGATAGCCTCTAGTGCAAATTTTAGTAACTTGGTAAATTCCCTTTCATACTTCTCAATTAACTTACCATCTTGCTTTAGTTTGTAGTACTCTTCAAACATCTGTTCCCTTACATACTTCAGGGAAATACTATTCTAGAAATGCATTCATAAAAGCATTCCATTCAATAGGTTGAGTTAAAAATGGCCTCTTGTGCTTCCACTAATCATTCACACAACCATCTAACAAAATAGTTGCAATCCCAACCTTTCTATTCTCTTCCACTTCCTATACTTCAAAATCCTTTCCTAGAGAATCAATCCACTCAGCAACTAGCATTCTTACCATCATACAGCTTCACTATCCGTTATACTCGAGTCAACTTATCACCTCCTCTAAATCTAGCTAGAGAAGTTATAAATTATTTCATAAATTCCAAACCAAGCTGAGGTTGAGCTAGATCAGGTTATGGCTGAGGTTTTACCCTTTGCTCTTGGGGTTCATAGTTTATTAGAAGCCTTCCACATCCTCTTCATATCATTTTCTAGACACCACTAAACAACATAAATAATAAGTACTGTTATGATGTTATAAAGTTATAACATTCTATCACTTAGCTACCCTATACATCTCATATGAACCTAAAAACTTAAGGTCCTTTGCTTATGCTCTAATACTACCTAACGGATGTTACATCTCAACATAACACAGAATATCTCATCATATAGGTAAACCTATTATAAATAAGCTCGATTCTCATAAAACAACAATTCATTATATATTTAGCACTTAAAGGAGTTCAGTTATAGGATTTTGGTTACAAATATTTAGATCATTTACAAACTTCAAAAACTAGAACACTAAACTTCAATTAAACTTCTGGATCCCCATTATACTTGATCAAAGACACTTTCACTTTCAAAATAGCTTACTCTATCTAGCACTCTCTAAAAGTCTACTCCCGTTGCTGGAGACACCCTAAAAAGTTGCATCCTAATTTGAGGATAAGAGAAAACTTATCCCCCTTAGCTACTGTTGAGCTAAGTGAAAGTGGAAAACAAACAACAATACACCAAAGCACATAACACAAACATACAAGTTAATATTCAAGTAACAAATAATTTAATACAAATTCTATGCCATGCTAATATACTTAACATGCATCGGTACAAATATCCTAGCCAGCCTAGCAACTTATTTAGTTTAGTTGACTACAAATGTAGGTATCTAGAGAATATGTTTGGGAACTTAGCAAATTATCTTAGCCTAACAAAACCACAAAGCATGGTTGAATTGATGGTCAATGCGAAACTATATGCATGAAACCTAACTTTGTAAATTTATCCTAACAAAACCAAAAGTTTTAAGAAAACTGACCCGTAAGTCCTTTTCATACCATACCATGAGTGCATTAACCAATTCTTAATCAACATTAAGTATATCAATAAGGCTTATCATATTCATTCTGTCTCTACTTTAGGGTCTGATTTTGCTTCTGAATTAGCTTATGCTTCAAATACTCATTATAACATAAGTCTTCATGTGTTTTCCTCACATCCAAGTATAGATTTCATCACATAAAAATATTTCCAGCTATATACTCATAAAGTACAGCATCACCAAATACATCCATTGCTAATCCAAACAATATTCAAACAATTACTGTACTCATTAACTAAAACATTCATTATCTACTAATCAAATGTAAGTTGAGTACTTTGCACAACAATTTCAAGCATCGATTTAGATAAACACCACAATCCTGTGCAAGGACATTCATTCTCCCCTAATCAGATAATAGTCTATATCTTATATATGCAAATCCACTTACTTGGCTAGCAGTACAATCCCAATGTACTAGTTAGCATAAACTTCCTCCTCTATGGCTTCACCTAGCAAGAGTAAGTACTTCTAAGGTTAATTACAGGTCATGAGTATATATATATACATATATTAGTTAAATACTCGCTTGTTGGTAATTAGTTCGTTATAAGTTGGTTCCAATTTAGTCTTTGAGTTTGATTCTAAGTTAGCTTCTAAAACATCTTATTACACTATTCTCTATTATAAATCATAATTTCTTGACTGATTAATGATTTTTTCTTTTTATAAATTACCTAAAACTGTTAAATCCTTTAAGCTATATAGGGGTCATCCATGATACCAGTTTTATCCTCTAATACAACTTTTGAGTTTCTCCAATTTAAGGCCCTTACCAAATTATCCTCTAAGCTACCTTCTGACTCTGTTATTTCTAGAGATTTTAAGAAAAACAACCTTTGAACAAGTTTCTAAATCCCCTGTTTTTACATTTAACTCATAAATTGCCTTTGACCTATCCTTGAATATCATTATAGTGCAAAATTTATTTGTAGAACCTTTGAGCTATCATTAGCCTTCAACCAGTGTCTTAAATTACACACTTTTAAAGACCAAACTGCAATTTTATACAACTCCTCATCTCACTACTCCATTCATTGATCCTAAAACAATACATATACTTCAAGAACTGATCCAACTTAGAATCTAAGTAGGGTTATTAAGAAAATAGGTTATTTTGCCACTAAAAACATAATTTAGGGCTCAAAAATCACATAAAAATTTAGGAAATAGTTTCACAAAAAATTTCACATAGCTAATTAGTATTAACTTAAGATAGTTTACAGAAAAATTTGAAAGTGGAGATTACATCATTAACCCTATTAATTTCAATATCGAAAATTATCCGATTTCTCCGATTTTTTAAGTATGTATATAATAACTACCAAATCTATACAAAATATTATTTTTCCTAGATTCTATACGTAAAAATATATAGGAATAAATTTTTTAAAAATTTTTTAGCTATTTTTGACATTTTTCCAAATTTACTCAAAATTGGATCAAAGTAAGACCTCACTAGATTTGGCCACTTCAGCCACCGTTGATGACTAACCCCTTGTCTACCAGCCTAGCCACTGGGTGGCTTATCACCTGGTGGTAGCGGTTGGCTCCTATATTTCCTCCACACTATCACTCCTTCCATCTCCTCAAACTGGATATCGATTTTGTTATTTTTCCTAATTTTAGTATTTTGATCACTTCAGTTCACTTAGTTTTTTCTAAGCTACTTCCCATAGACAACTTATAGGAGAGGATATTCTAGATTTTCTAAACTCAAGGATGGTGAAAATGAGTTTTTCTTTCTCTCTCTTCCAAAATTCTAAGCTTATATTGCATGTCATTTGCAATTTTTTATTAATTTTTATGAAATTCATTAACTTATTTTGTCCTAAAAGTGCTATTTTTGGGTATTTTAATTAGTTTTGGTTCTAAATATATATATATAAATTACACATGACATATATGTATATATTTCATATGTTATTTTATGTCCCATAGTAATTATATTAGATATATATCTATAACGGCTCGTTACATTTTAGGGCTCTAACATCAAGTTTTTGGGGGTTAATAAACATACCTAATAAAAATTTAATTTATCGAACTTAAATATTATATGTATACTATTTTGAGAAATTAATCCAAATAATACTATTCACCTAACTTTTATGGCCTTATTTTAAAATTTAGCTTAATTCAAACAACATTATCTTAAGACCTTAAATCATTTCGAACGCCCTAAATATCTTAACTCAAATTTGTTAGTTTAGCGACTAGGATGCTTAATCAACTAGGGTCTCACATTTTTTTATTATATATATATGTTTGTATATGTATGTATCTGGCTAAGTCTTAAAATAGTAGCTTAATCGGATTATTTTTCCAAGTGTCCTGAAACTAAATGCTTATGACCTATATACTAAAGTACAGATCTCACCATTTGCTTGATTGGATAACTCCTATGATTGTACTATATCTAAGTGCAATATCCTAATTGTAAGTTTTGTTAGGTCTCACATAAGGCACAAAGTATGCCATCTTATAGAATCTATCTATGATAACCATTGCTGAATCTTTGCCTTAGGTAGTTTAGGGCAAACCGAAGATAAAGTCCATGCTCAAATCAACCCATAGTCTCATCAGGATGGGTAAAGGCATTGCTCTCCCATGTTTAGCTCATCTTTTTACCTTCTTATGGGTCACATAAAACTTAACCACATAGTACACATTTCTCCTTATCTTAGGTTAATAGAACCTCGCATTCAATAACTTAAATGTCCTTTTCTCTCTAAAGTGCCAAGAGAGTCCTCCACTATGAGCTTCCCTCACTAACATCTCTTTCGTAGAATAGGTTGGCATACATAGCTTGCCACTATAAAACAGGTATTTGTCCTCTACAAGATATTCATCCACTGTCCTCCCTTCTTCATGATATTCATCTACTGTCCTCCCTTCTTCATAGTACCCATATATGGGACCATAATAGGGGTCATGTAGATATTGTTTCTTAATGCTCGCAAACCTTAAAATTCTAGTCTATAGCTTAGTTAGAAGTGTGTGTCTCCTTAATAAGGCATCAATGACTACATTGGTCATACAAACCATGTCGGATTTTGAATGCAATTTTCCACTCATCCCTTTGTCTTATATGAATCTAATGGTAGCTTGACTTTAGGTTAATCTCATTGAATACTCTAGCACCACTCAGTTCATCTAGCATATCATTTAGCCTTGGAATGGGTACCTAGACATGATCGTAGTCTTGTTGACAACTCTACTATCTACATACGTTCGCTAAGTACCATCCTTGTTTGGCACGAGTAATGTAAGCACAGCATAAGGGCTAAGACTCTCTCTCACATATCTGTTCTATAATAGTTCATTAACTTATCTCTATAGCTCAACTACTTACTTGAGGTTCATCCAATAAGCAAGCTTGTTTGACAAAGCGACACTAGGTATCAAGTCTAGGCAATATTCAATTCAACAAAAAGGGGGTAACCCTTTAAACAACTGTTTAGGAAACAAGTTGGCATATTCATTCAATAGTTCTTAGACCTCCTTAGGTAGCTCAACTTGCTCCTTTAACTCCAGCAATCTCCAAACAAATAAGAAGGTTAGCATATCAGACTTAATAGCTACTTAGAGCCAAGAACGGTTGAGAACTAAGGCCTTCTTATGTCTTCAGGCTAATTTTGCTTGTAGTTTTCTCGCTTGGTTAGGGTTCATAGGGTTGAAGGTGATCCTTCTCCCATCCTTCTCAAAGACATATGTATTTTTGAACCCATTATGGATGACTTTATGGTTGAACAACCAAGGTCATCCCAATAGCACGTGGATGCATACATAGGTAGTACATCATAGAGAATCTCATCAAAATAGTTCCCAATTGAGATTAACAACACTTACTGAGTAACATACAAGGTTCCCTTCTTGTTCAACCAATGCAACTTATATGGCTTTAGGTGTGGCAAGGTTTGCACTTTAAGCCTTTGCACTAGGCTGGTAGACACAACATTAGTATAACTCCCTGTGTCCATAATGAATGCACACACTTACTCATTACCTTGCATGTAATATGAAACAATTTCTCGCTTTGCTCTTCCTTGGTAGGGTTGCTTAGGGCTCATCAAACTACTAAGGTCAAGTTATCTAAGTCATTGGCATATACTTCATCCTCAACAAACTCTTTGCTTTCGATAGCATCCTCTTCTAGTTTACCCTCCTCCTCAATTGAGGATGAAGTGACTCTCCTCTTGTGGTTACAAAATACAAGGGTATTTATACCTAAAATATTAGAGCAACCTACTAAAAATAGAAAAGACTAAAAGTATATTGTCCAAAAGAAGTAATGAACAAGGAATGTAAAAGGGTATAAATGAAAAATCGAGAAAACAAATAATTGGTGCAACAGATTCTATCATTTGGTTGTTTAGACACATAGGTGGTAGTTAGTGGCGGTGCTTTCAACAAAATAAACAAAGTCATATGGTTAATCTAGTTGTTGTCGAGCTGATTAGAAGATTCTTCCGAAGTGAATTTAGCTCGAACATGCTTTCGGTAGCTTAGAGTTAGGTCTGCTGAATTGGTGGATTGATGAGCTGAGCTATAATTAGGGTGCTCCTCAGGTTGGCATTTAGAGACAAGCATCAAGTATAGAAGAGCTTGGCTCAGCCATTGTAGTAGGTTGTCAAATTGAAGTAGCTCACAGTCTTCCCATATAGATTGGTGCACGAGAACATGCCTTACTAAGTTCTTTAGCCCTAGTGTTGGAGCTTGGGTCAAAGGCCCTGTAGTCTAATTACTATCACCGATGACTTGGTAACCGATGGCGTCAGCTCAGTAGAGGTTAGAAAAAGAACAGATAGATTAGCTAACTTGATCTAGGTTAGATCGAAGCTTAGACACTAAGTGCTATTATGAGGTTTCAACAAGTTAAGTGGTTTGTTTACTTGGTTGAGGAAGACTTATGGCATTTGCCAACTCAAGAATTAATCCTTTTGTGACCACATCCCAGCACTTGGGTCAGATGAAGTGTAACATACCTTAGTTAATGTCATAATCCTCTTCCTTGAAGAGTCCTCGAGCTAGTACTCGTAAAGTAAGTCCTTGTATTCCCTTAGCTTGGCTTTTGGTAATGAGTTCGTAAAGTTGATTCCTATCATTTTCCTTAAGGTTAGAGAGATTTGGCCTCAAATCTGCAGGGTCTTCTCTAGTTAACTCTTCCTCCATTTGTGCTTTAGCTTCATCTACATGGTACGGGATCAAGTTGGATACGTTGATGGTAGAAGAGACACTACAGTCTTTAGGTAGCTCTATTTAGTAAGTACTAAGGTTGATCTTCTTCAATATCTTAAAGGAATCTTCATCTCTAGGTGATAGCTTGCTCTTCTTGAGGTATGGAAACCTTTCTTAATTGAAGTAGATCCATAAAAGTTCACCTAGGCTAAAAGACATAGTTCAACGATCGTGAGTACTAATCTCTTATTGTTGTTTGTTGAACTTAGCGATTTTCTTACCTACATGTTGATGTAATTCTTACAGTCCTCGAACTTGATCAATTCCGATTTGGCTCTCTTCAGGGGCTATAAGGGTACCGATCATATTAAGTAAGATGTTTAGGTTAAGGTTATAGATGACCTCAAAGGGGCTCTTGCTAATAATACTATGGACATTTCAATTGTAGGAAAACTCTACAATAGGTAGACATAAGTCCTAATATTTCAAATTCTTTCCCATAATAACTTAGAGTAAGGTACCTAACATCATGTTCACCACCTTGGTTTAGCCATTTGTTCGTGTATGACTACATAAGCTAAATATAAGCTTAGTACTAAGTCTCCTATATAAGGTCTTCTAAAAGTAGCTTAAGAACTTGATATCTCGATCCGAAACATTAGACTTCGAAACTCCATGTAGGTGGACAACTTCCTGCAAAAAAAAAAAAAAAAAAAAAAAAAAAAAATCAACAATATATAAAGCATCGTTAGTTTAGTAGTACGGAATGAAGTCTGCTATATAATTGAATCAATCCACAACTACAAAGATTGAGTTTTTTCCTCTGGATGTTTGAGGCAACCCTAAGACAAAGTTTATGCTAAGGTTTGCTTAAGGTGAGGTCGGTGTAGACAAGGGCATGTACATTCCATGTGGTTCTTTTATTCCCTTAGCCCTCTTACACACATTGCAATTTCCAATGACCTTATGGACATCCTTAGCCAAACTAAGCCAATAGAAATTCTCCTTCAATAGGTCGACAAGTTTGGTTTCATCAAAATGCCCACATAAGCTACCATTATGAGCTTTCCTAACTAACAACTTGCGTGTAGAGCAGTTCAGTATGCACAGCTTCTTTTCTTTGAATAGGTGTCCATCTTTTAAGTAGTACCCTCCAACTGCAATTTCATCTCGACACCTTTCATTGATAGGATCAAAGTATGGATCTTGAGCATATTGCTCAGTAATAAAGGGAAATCCCAACATTTTAGTTTGCAGGGTAAGCAACAAGATATGTCAACATGAAAGAGCATTAGTGACCACTTTAGCGCTACCTTTCTTGTACTTGATCACATAAGAAAAATCTTCCATAAACTCCAACCACATAGCTTATCTCTTTAAATGTTTGTTCTGGCTCATAAGGTGTTTTAATGACTCATAGTCCACATAGATTATAAACTCTCGAGGTAATAAGTAATGCTACCATACAAGAAGAGCTTGAAAAAGAGAGTATAGCTCTTTCTTGTACATAGAATAGCTTAGGGTGGTACCATTAAGCTTCTCACTATAGTAAGCAACAAGGCGACATTCTTGCATCAGGATAGCACCAATGCCAATACTAGAAGCATTACACTCTAACTTAAAGGGTTTATCAAAATCTAGTAAAAGACAAGACAAGTGTTATGGTAAGCTTCTCCTTGATTTCCCTAAAGTTATTCTTAGGTTGGTTGGTCCATTGGAATCCTTTACTCTTCTTTATCAATTCAATCAAGGGGGCTGCAATAGTACCAAAGTTTTAGATGAATCTTCCATAAAAAGAAGCAAGACCATGGAAACTATGTACTTTAGTGACATTCTTTGGTATAAGCCACTCTAAAATAGCTTAGACCTTTTCCTCATCAACTCAAATTCCTTCTCTAAACACTACATATCTAAGAAAGACAAATTCTTGTTGGAAAAATGTATACTTCTTCAGATTTCCAAATAGTCTCTCAACACGAAGTATGTGAAAAATAGCTCTAAGATGCTTTAGATGATTTGTTAGGTTGATACTATACATTAATATGTCGTCAAAGAACATGACTACACATCCTTGATCAAGGAGAGCATCACATGGGTCATGAGCCTCATGAAGGTGCTCAATGTATGAGTAAGGCCAAATGGCATAACTAACCATTCATAGAGACCATACCTAGTCTTAAATGCAATCTTCCACTCATCTTTTGGTCTCATGTGAATCTGATGGTAACCACTTCGCAAATTAATCTTCAAAAACATTTAGGCACCATGAAGCTCATCTAATATGTCATCGAGCCTTAGTATGAAATATCTATACTTAATAGTAATTCGATTAATAGCTTAACTATAGATATACATACACCAAGAACTATCTTTCTTTGGGATAAGCAAGTTTGTTTAGTAGAGCTAAACGTAGTTGTAAGTCAATACAGTATTCAATGCCTCAAACTAGTAGTAGTCCTTTAAGTAACTCTTTTAGAAATAGCTCATAAAATTCATCTATCAACTTTCGAACCACTTCTAGTACATCTTCTAGGTCTCTTAACTCCAATAATCTTTTAATCAACAAGAAAATGGGCTCATCAGCCTCCTTAATAGCTCAAAGTTCTCGTTAGCTCAATACCAAGGCCTTCTTCTTACCAACTCGGGTGTGTTAGCTATGAGTCTCATTCACTTAGCTCAAGATCATGGGTTACAACACTATCTTCTTGCCATCCCTTGTAAAGGTATAGGTATTCTTGTATCCATCATGTATGACACATTAGTTAAATAACTAAGGTCTTGTCAACAATAAATGTGAAGCTCTCATAGGGATGATATCACAAACTACCTCACCTCTATACATATTCCCAATACAGAACAACAAAACTACTTGTTTAGTCACATGTAAAGTACCCTTATCATGTAGTTAATATAGTTTATAAGTTTAGAAATGCTTAGAGGTCGGTAGACCTAAACCCTACATGAAGGTCTAAGCAACAACATTAGTGCAACTTCCTCCATCTATTATTATGCATAGTTGACCTATGATGACACACTTTGTATGAAACAGGTTCTCTCTTTATTCCTCCTTAGAGCTTGGCATTGAGCTTAACATTAGCCTCTACACCAACATCATTACTTCACCTTAGTCATACAAGTCTCTTCCTCCTCCTTTACTTCAATATGTCCAACATCTTTCTCTTCCTTCTCAAGTTCACTCTCATTGGTACTATCCACTTCATCACCTCGAGGGATCATAATACATCCGTTAGGACACTCAACAACCATGTATCTATAACCTAAGCACTAAAAGTATTTAAACTCATCATCTTACAACCTAAGGATTATCCTTTTCAAGTGTCCTTGGGTTGGCTTTATTATTGGCTCAATTCCTCATGCCATCTCAATTATCATTAGATCGATCATTCTTCTCTTCTACTCAATTTGGTCTCCTTGCTTCAAGGTAGCCAGTTCAATGTGGGATAGCAATCCATGAAGAGCTTGGATTAGGTCGGATAGGGGTATTCCTCTTCTGCTTTTTGACCCTTTAAGCTATCTTAATAGCTTCTTCCAAAGTGTAAAACCTCTATACTTCCACAATGTTACAAATGTCATACCTAAGTCCAAAAATGAATCTTGATATAGTATGAGCTTCGAGGTCATCCACATTAGCTCAGATTATTAACATCTAAAACTCCCTAACATAGTCATCTACAATTCGGCTTTCTTGGCGAAGCTCTTGCAATTTGGCAAAGGTATCTTATAAGTGTATATTAAGTATAAATCTCCTTCTTATCAACCTTTTCATGTCTTCCTAAGTTCATACACCTCTTTATCCTTCTCTTTCTCTACTTTCATTTAAGTTGTTCCACCACTTGGCATCATATCCAAAGAACCCAAGAGCAGTAAGTTAGACTTTCACTCCTTCAGTATATCCATAACAATCAAATGCTTTCTTTACCTTCTCCTCTCACTACTGGTATTCATTTGCATTTCCACTACCTATAAAGGATAGAATTTAGACTTTGACATTATCAATTCCACAAGAAGCTTAGCATCTTCACTTTTCCACTCCATAATACTCTTTTACCCCCCATTAGGCTCTTCTTCTTCTTCTTCATTAGCTTCATCAATTCCTTCCATCTTCGACCTCCTCTAAGCAGGGTGACTTACTATTGTTCTAGCTTGGTGAGGTCAAGATGGGTGATTTGCTTAGCCTGCATGTCCATATCTTTACTCTTGCACATCTTTTGCCTAGCTGTGAGTGGGTGCACCTTACAGTTGTTATCTAATGCCTTATATAGCTAGGACTAGACTCTCAATAAAGTCGGTGAGTTTATCGACCATATCATCGATTGACCTCGGTGTGTAACTTCCTTGTTGACCACAACCAACTCCAGTGGCATTATCTTAGTCTCTAATCATCCTAAGAACACTAAAATCCAACATTGTACAATACTTCTCGTCACTAGTTTCTTCAACAAGACAACTTCAATATCATACCCCCAATAAAACCTTACTACCCAGTACTACTTAACTATATCTTAGAACCACTACTCATACTTAATCAATTACTACTCACTACCTAAAATCTCAACTAGTAAACTCTAACACTAAGACATTCTGTACAATACAACTCATTACAGGATTATAATGTGCTCTATTTTCATAGTTGATAACATAGCAGAATAGAACAATATGAGTTACTGCACCTACCTCAACTTCAAAACCCACTTCAAATACTCTACCATGATTGCACAAATTGCCTATAAACCACTACAATAGCTATAAAAGAACATAGTAGCCACTAATAGCATCGCGAACAATAACTCCATTGCAATCTTTACACACTCCCTCATTAGAATCGTGCTTTGATACTAACGAAGCTAATGCATCTCTATAGTTGTACATACAAAGGCTATACTACAATGGAAAAAAGGAAAAGGAAGAACAAAAAGGGTTTTGGAAAACCTAAGCAACTACCAACTGGAACCAATCCTACTTGGCCTAACCTTCACTTGATATGGCACACAAGTGAGGATTAGGGTTACTTACCACTACTCCTTATTAAAGGGAATAGATACAAGTTAGAGAAGAGAAGACAAAGTTAATGCTCTCAAAGAAAATGTCTATGCTATAATTAAGTGAGGCTTATATGTGGCCTCCTTAGGGTTACATTTATAAGAAAAGAAAAAAATGGGAAAATTACATATTAGATATAAAGATTCCTACAACAAATGTTAAAAAGGGTAAAAACATCACTATATAGTACAATGTACGGAAGGGGGAATCATTATGGAATGCTGTGCTAAAAGACACATATCAAATTATGGTTAGCGAATCTAAAATTTTGTATGTCCAGTTGCTTATGTAAGTGCTAGATCTTTGGTAGCTTGGCAACTGATGGTGTCAGTTTAATAAAGGTAAAAAAAGGGATCGATAGATTGGCCAACCTAATTTGGGTGAGATGGGAGCTCAGACACTAGGCGCTATTTAGAGGTCTTGGCTGGTCGAATAGCTTGTTTGCTCGACTTAGGAAAACTTACGGTGTTTGCTAGCTCAAGAACTATTCCTATCATGACTATAGCTTGGCACTTGGGTCAAATGAAGTGTAACATACCCTGGTTAATGTTAAAATCCTCATACTTAAAGAGTCCTCAAGTAAGTACTCATTAGGCAAGCCCTCATAATCCCGTAGCTTGGCTTTTGGTAATGGATTCATGAAGTTGATGCCTATCATCAGTGATGCCAACCTACTCAAATCATCATAAATTCTAAATGCCTTCATCTTCTCATCAATTTGTTAGGTCAACTTCCTTTCCTTCATGAGGATTCATGAAGTTGATGCCTATCATCAATAATCCTTTAAGTGCTCTTTTATTTGCTAATGTTGTTGCCTTAATGAAAGCTATGCTGTCAACCATAAATTTCACTTGTTCAATCACTTTCGCCATAGTTTGCTTTAATGAATGAATCCTCATTTTTGTAGAATTGGTGTTGTTGTTAGTCAATTTTAGGTATGGAATTTCAATCCTACAAAAGTAAGAATGAAAGGCTAGTCTAGCGTTGCTACTCCAATGCCTAAGTCAGTGTTTATGTAAAAACAATAAGTGGATAAGAAAGCTTAGAATGCTAAAACTGTCATAGAGTCCTTATAGTGCTTTCTTTCCTTTATTTATAGATGCATATCGGATGTCTATAATAAAATCATTAATCATGGACTACATGACAGTTCCTTAATTAAGTACATCTCTAAAGAGTAGGAGTAGTAGGCGATTATATAATAAAATCATACAAAGTCACGACCGTTCATGCCACTTTTCAATTTTAAATATATAAGTAAGGAAGGCTTTTAAGCCCATTAGATAGCCAAGCCATCAAAGGCTTAAATAGAAAACAACATTGGTTAGCGACTTAGTAGCTAAGGTGCCTAGTAATATCATTAAGTGAAATTCTGCTAAAAACATTTGCTCCCCAACTCCTGTTGTTTGGAATTCGACTTTGGAAGTTGATAATGAGTGCGGTATTCAACTTGATTGACCAGGAAGATTTGTAATACTCTAGGAATTAAAGCAAGTTTAATAACCTTAGGATCCAAGCCCTTAAATTTAGGGTGCTGGACTAAGTTATCAGTTTTATTTTAAACTTCACAGTAAAATTAAAAAAGTTAGATGAAGTAATTTAAGTAAAGTCAATTTCTCAAAATAAAGTATATAAAAATATTAATTTGAGAAAAATGTTAATTTATCGATAAAGCCGATAATCATAAAATTCAAGCTTTTAAATATAGTGAGATATTAGAAATAAGTTAATTAACTTTTAAAAATAATAAATGAAGTTGAATTATATATAATATACATGTATTACATGTGATATACATTATATGTATTAAATATATACATATAATAATAACAATTTATCAAAATTAGGTAAAATAACGGAAAATTAATAAAAAAATTGCAGGGATGAGTCACCAAATGACGTGTCAAGCTAGGATTAACTACAAATAATGAGTCAACACTTGGTTAATGAGGAAATGACATATGGTACCTAGGGAAAAGTGAAAAATGACATGTGTAATTTTACTTTTTTACATACAAAAATCCTAAAACCTATAAATAGGGCTCCAAACATCATTTAAAATATTTTGGGAACTTGAAAACACAAGAATATAATTTTAGAAAATTTTAAATAATTAGAAAAAAATAAAAGAAAATAATGGGAAAATATGGTGAATTACGATTTCTAAAGCTATAGGTAACTTGATAAGGAGCGACTTGAGACTTAAATTTTTGGTGGAGAGGGAAAGTAGGTCGACATAGGGTGGTGGCCAAAGGGTTTCCAGAGCACCATGTATCAGTGAGTCAAATTTTACGACCTAATTTTCATTAATTCACTAAAAATATCAAATTAGCTTAGAAAATTATGAAATTTGGTTTCCTTAAGTTATTTTACACTTTCATGTGGTAATTTTATTCTCTTAAAATAACGTTGATTTATGGTACTCGCTTAAGAATATGCCCTGTTTAGATGAATTTTAAATAAATTTCTCAAAATATTAAATAATGTTACTTTGGCCCGAAAATTTTTGTACAACACACTTATATAATGTATTAAATTTTACTAATAAGAAATTTTGAAAATATCCATATTTACTATTTTTTATAATTATTTTGAATAAAATTTCCAATTTGGAATTATTGAAATAATTATTTTTCTATGTAATTAATGAATGAGTCCTACATGTTTAGACTTCTGGATGTTTATAATGATATTTGGAATATTTAATTTTTATCTCACTCAAAAATTTATTTATTTTCCTTAATTTTCCGTAATTTCGAGCTTAAATTGTTATTTTCGTAAAAATGGATAATAATCAATTTAGTGTAATTGATGATCAATAACTAAACTACATATTTTTATGAGTCTATAGGACTTTTCATGAAATTAATTGGGCTCATATATTATTTATTATGTATTTTCCTAGTGTAAACTTAAATATTAGCTTAATATATAATATAGTAACTAGTATTATTAAATTTTTTATTAAATCCGTGTCAAATGAATACTTTGGGGTATAATAAGTGTTGCTGGACAAGTTTGGAAAGTATAATTTTTAGGGTTTTTAGTTTAAAACTAAAACTTATTCAGGTCAATTATGGAGTTAGGATAGCGTAAGATTGAGTCGTAATATGAAAGGGTATTTTTAGATATTTGGAAATATTGATTAGTCTTGATTCTTAATATATATCAATAGCACTCGAAATAACAAGCATGACAATATAAAGTTTATTGAAATTGGATAATAAATGAGTAAGATATGGTTAAACGAAGTTTAAAAACGTAGAAATGAAAACTTATAACAATTTGGGTTTGACCTATACTTAATTTGAAGACTGTGTTATATTTTCATAGGTTTAATAAGTAAGGAAGGACCATGTGGCGGAGTTTAGGATTCTATGCTATTATTGAGTCTAGGTAAGTGGATTTAACCCATGCTTGGAGTAAATATATTGCTACTCATAACACTATGTGCTATTTGATATTATGTTGATTGAAAATGGGCATATCCTGGTTGAATTGATATGCTACTATAGTGGATGCTGGTGTAGTAATTTTGAATGATAGTAACTGTATTCTAGTTAAACTGTTATGTCGCCATCTTGGGCAATGATTTGTGTTACGAATGATTGTGCTAACTAGGGAAGTTGAGTGATTGCTAACTAGGGAAGTCAATCTTTTGGGTGTTTACCTAAGTAATGCCTAAGTAAGATACTAGAATTCTATTAGGGAGAGTTCGAAAAACTAGAATCAACTCACTAGGTTAAATAAAACTGGAAGATTGATTGTACTGATTGATATTCTTGAATTGCTATTGCATATCATGGCATAGTATGACATAAAAAGGGACTTATGGGTCAGAACTTTCAAAATGAGACTTCCAAGTGATCATGGAAAGAATATGGCTTTATGAACTCAGTTTTTGGAAGCATATAAATTGCATTGCCCGAACATTGTGACTATTTTGATAGTCAAATTTAGTATATTACAGTCTGTAGTCTAATTTAGCAGTATTGCCACTTTGATTTGGTAGACTACAATGTGTGGTCTAATTTGGCAGTGGTTCCACTTTAATTGGGTAAACTACAGTGTGTGGTCTAATTTCGTAAAGTTAGGGGTCATACTCCTAGGCAGCTCCTTATTGCCCTTTTTGATAATGATAGACTATAGTGTATAGTCCAATTTGGTAGGGGTCCTACTCCCAAGCAGCTCCTTGTTGCTCTAGGTTCCTGGACAATGTATCCAAATGCTCGACTATGTTAATTAATCAAAAGAAGTTTAGAAGACATAGGATATCAATACCGATGCATGCTATGTACATAAGCATAGCATGTTGCATTGCTAGTAGTAAATGCTTGATTGAGCGAGTGCATATGTGAAGTTGAACCTACGGGTTATGATTGAAATGTTTTAGTTGTGATAAGCAATATTGTCTATCATATTGTCTATAATGTGTTGCATGTTATTTACTCTCACTCAACTTCAATAGTCGAGGGGATAAAATGTTTTATCCTCAAGTTAATAGCGTCGTGAAGGGCTCAATGCTAAGGGGGGATATATATATTGAGAGCATGAGTTGGAGTCAGCAACTTTTGTATGGAGCTTGTACTAGGTTAGAGATCCTATTACTGTGAAGACGATAAAAGAAAAAGTTGGTTCATGTTTTAATGTAAATATTATGTTGTACACATAAGTTGTAACAGGGAATCCAACTGAACTTTGATGTAAAAACCCCTTTATTATGTAAATAATGTTGTCTTTTGATGAATGAGCAAGTTGAGTTAAGTTTTCAACAAGTATTCTTATGTGATGGTACATCCTGTGCTATGCCAGGATGTGACAAGATTAAGGAATCATAATACACCCTTCAAACCAATTTGTCGTGCAATTTATTGATATTATTATGCTTTATATTCCGAAAAGCGTCGTATTAATTATAAGGCAAAAGCTTACAACCTTTTCCCTTTCTCGCTTATTTCTTTTTGTGCTAATACATAGGATCACAGTTATGTCTGTCATCATTATATAATAAGGTTTATTAATTGTAGGTGACTTAATGTCCCATAGGTTTCTGACTATGAACACGTATCTATCATCCTTATATAGTTATCTAATCAGTACTCGAATCCTAATTAGGGTTGCTTTTAAACTTGAGGAAAAAAATTATCAATGCAAAAAACTTTTTGTTCTTCATTCTTATCCGTATTTTCTAAGCCTTACTCTCTACATTTCCTTTGCTTTGATATAACTTCTTGCAACTCCTCATTTAACATTTGGACAACTTCTCTCACACGATTGCTTTTCTTTTCAACAATTTTATAGGTATGGTTCAAAGCATTATCGACCCTCTTATTTCTTCAAATTCCGAAGAAGCTCTCTCTAAGGCCACTTATCCTCTCTAAAGAAGGAATGGTTTGGCTTCTTCATCAAGTAGTTCGAAAGACAGTACTATAGAAAGATGGGAGAAACTTGCTCGCATTAAAGCTTTACCCATGTATAATTACCTCGATGATAGGGAAGATAGTTCAGTTGCTAGGTATTTATGTAACAACGTCATTTATAATGTTGATTCTTCGAATGGGGTAATGGGTGGTACTATTAGGCTACTTGTTGCAAAGTTTAATAAATACTAGCACGATCTTCCTAATGAATGGCACTTACATCGACCAATGGAGGACAAAAGGGTTTGTTTTCCCATTAATCGTTAATTTCATTTATATCTAAAATATCTTGAGTTTAGGTTACTTATACCGTTTTTCACTTTTCAAAAGAAATTTTTCAAATATTTTCACATTGCTTCAAGCATGTTCTCTCTCAACACATATAAACTTCTTGTAGCGTTCAAGATAATATGCAAGGTACTTGAAGTTAGGGCTACGCTTCAATTGTTTAGATATTTTTTCCATAATTAGGAGACAATTGAACAGGTGGTTTTATGTAGTAGTTTGGGATGGTCTCAAGTTTATCGATGGATTGAAAAATAAAATCCATAAGTGGAATGATAAATATGTTTCAATCAAATCGGAAATGGAGTTGGGTTTTTAGAATCAATGGACCAAACCTATCCAAACGAAGGATATTGAGTTATCGTCGAATGATGCTGTTACCACCAAGAAAATTTAAGATAAACAAGGAGACAAGATATTTTTCTAGAATTCCAGAGGATAATCTCCAGATATGAAAAAGGGGAGCCGGTATTTTCTAAAAGTGAAGGTAAGGTTTATAAGAGTTCCCTCCTATGCCAAGCCAAGCTACAAAAGGAAGGTCATACTTTGTAAACTATGGGGAGGAACTTGTTGCCTTTGAGCATTGCTTAACATGGATTTGTAAGTTTCATTGCCCATCTTTGTTTTTACAATGCTTTTTTTCTTTTTTCTATGTAGACATGACAATGGGAGATATTAATCCCAAGAAATTGTTGGCCCAAGCCAAAGCCAAGAAGCAAAAGTTGGACAAGAGAACCACCTAGGTTGCTGCTACCTAACCACTTATGCCAATGAAACTAGAGCCAAAGAAAGTGACCAAGGAACAGGTCACTAAGGAACCTACCATCAACAAGAAGAAAAAAGAAATTCCTTATGCTGACATGAATCTGCCAACCAAATAGAAGGAGTTTATCAAGACTATGTAGCTTGAAGTGTTGCCCATTGTTAAGGATGCTTCTTGAGATGAATTGCCTAAAGAAGCTAGTTAAGAACCCACTACTGATAATAATACGAGTGTGGATAGCTTGATTGAATAGAAACATTCTATGCTAAACCCCAAGAAGAGGAGTGGGAAAGAACTAGTTAATTGACCTTTACCCAAAAAGAGTAAAGGCTTGGACAAGAAGACAAAGGAGGTTATGAGGAACAAAACTCTTGGCATCACTTAAGTCATACAGCTTAGCCAAGGTGAGGTAGTACTTAAGATGGCCTTTTAGGTCCTTTATTTGGTTGTACATATTGAATTGCGACAATTTGATATGTAGTGTATTACTTCTTTTAATATTGTAGGAACAAAAGGACTCCTTTTCATCTAAAATTGTTTACCAATTGAAGTAGGGGTACTAACATGCAACAATCTTGCATGGTACACCTCCTATGGTTGTTTTCCTTTATTATCCATTCTAAGAACAAGGGCTGAAAGTCCGAGTATGACCCTAACCTGCTTCTTAGGTAATTTAGAAGAAAATACTAAATCATTAGAATTCTTAGGATTATTATTGTTGTACCTATGGTTCTAGTCTTGCTTAACATCCTTATGGAAAAGGCTAAGGATCTTGTCATTCTTCTTATTGAGTTCCTAATCTCCTTGGTTATATCAATGCAAAGCTGCTCTAATCTAGCCAAATGATGCTAATTAGTATGCCTACTCCCCCTATGGAGGTATTGGGGAGAAAAGTCAGCACTTACACTCTCAATCATCCTTGTTTTTGCAATGTGAATGGATTGTTTTAGAAATAGACAACGCTAAGTGTTGTTGATCAATTTTAGGTGTAGAATTCTAACCTTACAAAAGTAAGAATAAATGGCTATAGGTGGTGTCGGAGCTAATCCAATGTAGCTACTTTAATGCCAAAGTAAGTCTTTAAGTAAGAAAAATAAGTAGATAAGAAGGCTTAGATTGCTAAAAGTGTTAGAGAGTCCTTATTGTGCAATCTTTCCGTTATTTATAAGCACATATTGGATGTCTGTAATAACGTATAGTCATTGATCATGGACCACATAACAGTTCCTTAATTAAGTACATGCTTGAAGAATAGGAGTTATGGGTAGTTATGTAATGAGATTATACAAAGTCATAACTATTCATGCCACTTTTTAATTTTAAATATATAAGTAAGCTAAGCCTTTAGGCCCATTAGATTATTCAAGCCATAAAATAGCATTGGTCAATGGCTTAGTAACTAAGGGGCCAAGTAATATTGCTAAGCAAAATTTTGCTATCAAAAGGTGTCATCAAGGTTGTCTTGTTTCCATTGCTGGTCATTACTCTTGATAAGAATCTATACTTATTAGCAATTCTCTGGTTTATTTTTTTTTTTTCATTTCTCTCTCTCTCTGTCTTTTTTTTTTTTTTTATAATTTTGAGAAACCCTTTTTTTAGAGAGAGAAAAGGACTTATTCAAAGATGAATAGATAGTAGAATACAAGGATAAGGTTTTTTACATAATTCATAAGTTGTGAGAAGGAAGTAAAAATTTCTTGGAATGAAACAAGAGCCTAAAGATTAAATATTTACATTCAATTACTAATAACCTGTAGGTATTTAAATAAATATAATGTTATCATTTTAAAGAAGAGAAACATGTTACAAAGGGAGAATGTAATGGGATATTTGAAAAACAACTGAAAAATCTAACAATTGAGAAAAATGTATAAGTAAGAACTAGCAAGAGAATGAAAAGAATGAAAAAGAAAGGAACCAAATCAAATATTTACAATTGAAAGACTAAGGATACGACTTTCATGAATTTGAGAAATCTACTTAAGGGGGGGCTAAATGCAATTAGGAAGTTTTTCCAAATGAACTTGGTTTGCTAAATTAACAAAACTAATAATGAATATTTACACATAAAGGAAAATTAGAAATGAAGATACGCCAATATAGAGAGGAGAGTTAGCAAGTTGGTTATGATGTAGCAAAATTTACATTTTATTAATATTGCAACTTTGGAGTTCCCAATGCATTATTTAAACTTTGATTACAAATAACCCCTAGCTTAGTTCCTCTTTGTCATGTGGTGTCTTGGCTCTTCTTCCACCTTCTTTCTCTTCTTTAACTTAGTCGCCTCAATCCATCTAGCAACCTAGGAGATATCTTCAGTATGGAACTTTTGGAAAGCTCTGACCCAGTAATAGGTAGTAACATCCTCAAGGAGTTTAATGATAGCAGAAACGCATCAATGGGATTATTTGTTTGGATGTCTTTGCTATGGTAGAGGTCAAGTTTGTGGCTTCGTACATGACTAATAAATCAAACCATGAGTAAGGCCATATTGGTCTTTAAATCTCCATTTCTTTCTTTTGAGATAGTTGAGAATCCAGCTTGATTAATAAGTAAAGTTAGAATGTAGGACCTACCTTTTAAAAACTGGATCACTACCTGATATGGCTCGGAGTGTGCGCAGCAGGTTGGAACAAGAATGGGTAGTTGGGGTTCAAGTGGGTATGAAGAACGGGAAGTAAAATGAGGGAGGGTTTTGACAGTGAATGTGTAAGGATATTATGCACCAAAACATAAACACAATTAGGGATTGAGCTCGACATAGGATTCGATATGACTCATGAACATTAAATGTCACTCGAGTTTCAAATGAGAGATTAGATGTGACTTACTAACTCGTTCAAATGAAAGGTTCACCATAATCTTAAGGACAAGATTAATAAGAATGCAAGAAGGATTAAAGAGTTAATCAATACTCAATAATCCAGCAAATGTAGCTCTAAGAGCTCAAGAATGACCTTGCAAGAGGAAAGTTTCAAATGTATGTATGTTCTTCACTATATGATAATTTATTTGCTAATTACAAATGTTTCTATTTATAGCAAGTCTTAAAACCTTAGTAGCAAAATTATAAAATAATGTACAAGGCCTTAAAACCTAAAGAACAAGCCTATAATTAAAAATAAGGAAAATATTTATAAGAATACAAAACTTTGCATTTAATAGAAGAAGTCAACATGTAGTCATTCAACCTGTCCTAGAAGGAGCAGGATCTAAATTGGACGAGGTTAGCAGTTGGATGTCTAAGTTTGAGGAGAAGTCCTTAAAGTCTCACAGTACTTGGCCTAGATACTCGAAAGGTCAACCTATAATTATTAAGTACTAGAATTAGTTGGTACTAGTCTCTCCTTCGATCTTGAGTCCTTAGCTACATGGTCTCTCAGCTTTTTGGTAGACAATAGACTTGATGCTAAGTAGGTCATTTTCTTCCTCTTGGTCTTCTGGTATTAGGTCGGCCTTAGCAAAAGCTATTAGAACAAGTTGGCTTCAGCTTCAGCTTAGAGATAGTCGCAGGCTAATTCTTATCATTACTGTAAGGCTAAAAAATAGTCGTCCTTGATGCTAAACAATGAGCATAGGTTGAGATACCAAACAAACTTCTCTTCACAATGGGTACCGAGTTACTCTAGACTTCCTCAACACTCATGGGGGTTAAGCAATAGCTCTTACCATCCTTCCAAACCATGTAAGTGTTAAGGAAGCCATCATGGATCACTTTCTAGTCATACTCCCATTGTTGGCTAAGAAGTAAATTTATGGCATTCATGGGAACTACATCGAATTCAATTTTGTCTTCATACTATCTTGCTATAAATGTTATTTAATCTCTTTTATGCACATGGACCATACCCTTGTCATTAAAATACTTCAATCCATAAGGTCGAAGATGTGGGTAGGTTGGTGATTTCATCTTCTCCACTAACTTGGCAGAAATGATGTTGGTACAACTACCTCCATCAACAACTAAGGAACGGGTCTACCCATTCACCAAGCATCGAATATGAAATAGATCTTTCCTTTGCTTAAGATCTACTTTCAAGTCGGCTCGGTGGCTCGTCATGGCTAAGAGTTCATCTTGATTTTTAGCATAGACATCTTCTTTTATCAACCTGTCTCTTGAACTCTTATCACTCTAACTCTCTACTTGAGCTTCAGGTCCTTTGCCCTTTAAGATCATGACCCTTATATTTAGACATTGAGAAGCAATATGCTTACAGCCTAAGCATTTGAAATATTTAACTTCTCGATCCTTAATGCTGGGTACTTATTCTCTCTCTACCTTCTTTGTCTCAACTTGATCAGGTCGGATAGACTTACCTCTCTCCATCTTCTTCTTTAGCCTTCTCTTAGCATACTTCTAAAATTTAAGGCAAACTGGTTAAGATTGGTTAGTCGGCCTTTGATGCCTTTTCTACCTCTATCTTTCTACTCTCAACACTAGATTGATCAACTCTTCCAACGAGTTGAATGGCTACAATTCAACTTGTTGGCAATGTTGTCTTGGAGTATACTTAGAAACCTAACAATGGTGTGGTCTTGTGACTCGATAATCTCACACCTCGTTATTAAGGTATTAAACTCTTATAAGTACTCCTCGATAGTGTTTTGACCCTATCTCAAGTGTAATATCCTATAAATTAGCAATCAAGACATAAACAACTAAGTATTAGGACAAAGCCTTATTTTTGTAGGATTAAGGTTAATAGTTGTTCTAGAGCATTTGGGAAAGTAAACCGATTAAACCAAAAACTTACGAAAAATATGATAACCCTAATCGAGGAATTCCTGTACATTTGGAGATCTATAATATAATAAAAATATTAAAAATACAATCAAAATAGTGAGAATTTTCTTTATATAAGACCCTAAAGTCAAGTTTAGGCTAATCGTACCTAAATTTAGAACTTTCAGGAAAAGTTATTTAATTAAGTTCAAACTTTATGATTAAGATAGAAAAGTTAGATGAAGTGACTCGGTGAAGTTAGATTTTAAAAATAATTACCCAAAATCTTAATTTTTCCCCTAAAAGTATAATTACTTAATATAGTACAAAATTGCTTGGAACCTAAAAGGTCAAGCTCAAAATGCAATGAAAACTTAAAGATACGTTAATTAAGTTATAAAATAAGTTAATATAGTATAATTTACTATACGAGTATATATGTGTTTTTATGAGTATACTCGGTATAAATAATAATTATACCCATAAATTAACCCGAAAGTCTAAAAATATAAAATACGAAATGCCACATGATTCCGACTTACTGGCTTTTGAGTAGTTTATATCTTTTATAGAAAAAAAATATTTATAAGTTAGGTCAATAAGTATAAAATAGTTTATACCAATATTACTAGTAACCACAAGAATATGGCTCTTGAAAATATAATAAAAAGTATAATAATATTATTAATAACACAAGATAATATGTAAAAGTAATTGAATTAGTATAAACTTAATTGACCGGATATCCCTTCTCCGTAAGATTGATTGGAAGTATTTATAAGTATGGGAATATCTAAATTACACCTAAATAATAATATAATTATATAAATTAATAAGAAATTAATGGAAAAGTTTAATGCTTGAGAGATACTCTAGAAATTATGATTGATGATAACATTCATAGAATTAAGTTGAACTCTCATGAATAGGAGAAAATTAAAATGAAGTAACTGTATAGTTTTAGTATTTTACTTTAAGCTCATTTTTATGGAAATTTCTTAGAAATATTAAGTTTATTGGATCTAATCTCTATAATGTAAGGTTTTGTAATTTTAGATTTAACTTATAATAAATCTTTTAAAATCAACTATGTGATCTTAATAATTAATATTAGTGAGTAAGATGTCATAAAAGATATAAATAAATAAATCTCAAATAATTAATATAACTTAACTATATATTATATGTTACTAATATTTTTACTAATAATTATATTAAAACTCACCCAATATGAGACTCAACAAAAACTTGTAGTTAATTTACAATTAGTTTACCCAAAAATGGTTTGTAAAATTTTGGGTGAATGCATAAATTATTCGATAAAGTTCAAATTTTACGAAAAAGTTTGAAATAGTAATAGAAATGACCCTATAAGTTTAGATTTAAGAAAATCAAATAATAAAATACTAAATTTATAAAATATATGTAATTTACCCATTATTGATTGAAAACGCAAATTAGTTTTCAATGACTAACAAGCTTTTAAAGGTAAACCATTTGAGTAAAAAAAGCAAAGAATTAATTAATTAATTAAAATTAATGAAAAGACATGAAATAATATCTAGTGAGTACGTATTTACCAAATATATTTAATATGTGAGATATATATATACCAAATATAAACCCTTAGTTGTATAAAATCCTACGTATGTATATCTTATGCCTAAAATAACCAAAAACAAAACAAAACAGCATTTAAATAATGAAATGTTAAAGGGATAACACCATCAACAGGATTGTAAGCCTGGCAAATGGGTTCAGGAATCAATGACGACTAATGTGGAATGAACTACAACATTTGGACACTTCATTAGCAATAAGATATAGAAAAAAATTATGGTGGAGCCACATGGGTAAGTACATGTATTCACTGACCTTGTCCTTATAAATTCATTAAGGCACTTTCATTCTGAGCCATTTGACAACGTCAATCGGAGCAGATTATAAGAGAAAAAAAAAAGAAAAAATTGATGAGGAAATGATAGCAGGGATCTACGGAAATTAAGAGGAAAAAGGAAAAAAAAAAAGACAAAATACCTAGAAAGATTTTATCATGCGAGGTTGGTAAAGGAAATTAGGACCTGGCTTCAGTGCCTGTCGTTCTTTCAACAAGGATCGACAAATCATCAAGTGACCGAAAGTTTGCGTGCTAGTAAGTCCTCTATTTCTCTCTAACTCTCAATAATTTCTTGAAATGATTAAATCACGCTGGAATTTGTAGAAAAAAAAATTTATGTATAAACATAGAATCTTTACTGCATATATATAAGTCATGTAATTAAAACGGTGTCTAATTAATATCACTATTGGTACATGTAACCTACATGATGATTTCATATATAAGATAAATTATACATTATACAATATTTTAAACGTAATTAGTACTATTTGAAAAATATACACACACTAATAAATATATATTACTTATTCAATTATACTTTCACTAATGGCATTATATTATATTATTATGTTAAAATTATATATAGATATATATAGATATAGATATGAATATAATAAGGGTTACACGATAAGTAACATAAAGATGATGGTACATATTCAACATGTATATATATATTAATAAAGTATTATTATAAGTAATATAAAACCTGAATAATTGAGTAAAATTATAAATTTAAATTAAAATTAATGATTTGAAACTTATATATAATAAGGGTATAAATACTATAATAATATTTATATTATAGAAGCGAGTGGTAATAATACGACTCACATCAGATTTAAGTGAGTAAATTAGAGACTTCAGGTAAGTGAGATCAATGCTTTACAACATTTTGGGATATTATTTCAGAATATCTAAGAACTTTAGTATGTATTAGTTTGTAACTATAGTTAGTTGTTTATGCGTATACAGCATTCGTAGTTGAGTTTCGATTTCTGTGATGAGAGTTGAGCTTCACGCTATGGTTGTTTTGTGAATATTGTTATACTTGAATTGTTGAGCTTGGTTGATTACCCTAAAAATAAATTAACTCAAAATTGAATTACCATTTAATTTAATATGCATCATAACCTAATAAGGGTAACGATTAGGATTTTTAAGCCAAACACGAACTTCCTTCGATGATGATAACTGAAATGGTCCTTTTACCACCTTTAGCCAAACTAAGTAACAAGAAAAGAGGTCACGGCAAGGTTAGGGATTGTGGTTTGAAGGTTGTCATAAGAGGTGTCACGATCTAAGAAGGCTAGTCATGGTAGTCACCATATACCGTACAAAAGACTGTAAATTGATTTTTCTTTTCAATTGACAACCCTTCATGAGATATACAAAGCTACTACTATAGCTAAGATCTTAGAGTTAGGCAGGTGCAAGTAATATCATTACATGGTAATAATAACAAACTATTTAAATATAAATAACACATATATATAAATATTTACAGATAATAGCTCAATAATACATTAGATTACAAACTAATAATACTTATATTATAGAATAAGATTCAGGATCTATTTACAATAATATGAGTACACTCTCATCACTATTCTCACATTCACATCAACCCACATATGGCTTACTAACCTCGAGCTTCTTGCAGCCTGGCTCTATAAATAGATCAGCCTGCTCGAGAAAACTATAGGGGTATAAGCTAACTAGCTTAGTGAGATATTTCTCTTAACCATACAACAAACAAGTTATACAATAATTTAATTCAATCAAATGAATGTATGAAAAATCAATATGCCATACAAATACATGCAGGTAACCATGTACTACTTGCAACTCAAATTTAGTGCTCTTTGAAGTCAAGGTTAAAGATACATCGACACCAATCAGATTTGGGTATCATACTAGAACTTTTATAACAATGAAACTCCATGTTTCGTATTCAAAAATATAATGGTATATCCATTTTTAGTTTTAGTCAAAACTTAGTTTTACGTATGATTATGAGTAAATTTACGTAGCCCTTATTCACTTCTAAATGGAGGCCTCTAGACTCGACCCTTAACTAGGTAGTTAGCACCTTCAGAGCCTAATGTTCCTACAGGCTAAGGTAAGGTCATATCGCACGTGTACATCATATAAAACACTATAATCACAAATAATCAACCTACGTATAGCCTATTGCAACCTCCGTATGATATGATGGCCGGAATTAGTTATGCAGTGTATGATTATGCATGTTTTGATTTAGTTCATTCAAGTCGGATAATATTAAGTCATTTTATTCAGTGATCAACAAAGTCACAGATAGATTAGTTCTTATCAAATCTACAATGTAGCAACTAGTACAGTATTATACTTTTAAAATAAATTCACTATTAACAAATAATATCATACACAAGCATAACTTAGCTCCACACAACATTCAATTATTAATAACAATTTATATTCACTATTTACATATACAAGCAAGTATGAAATCATTAGGAATATTCATTCAGCCATATTGGAAATCAAGGGTCGTAATAGTTAGTTGGTAAGTTGGTGTCGACGTCATGATCACCTAACATTAGGGAATACGAAAAGTAGTAATTTTGAAATTAAATAACTCAACCAGTATTATATTTTGTACTATTTACTTCAATTAGCTATTGGTTTATATGAAATGAACGATTTGAGCTTTTTACCTAAGCGCTTATAACCTTTTCGATTTAGCTCAAACTTTTATGAACATATAGTTCATTTTGATTATTTTCGAACATACTTTCTCATAGTTAGGTCCGTTTTAGACATTGTAACCCGCAATTTTGATCGGGCTATAAAAATAACACAAAATTCATCATTTTGACTTAAATAATTATAAAATATTATTTCAAACTTTTCTTAGTATAATTATGATTTAATAATTATTTGAATCGTATAATTTGTAATTTTCTTATTTTAGGTCTATTTTACTATAATTACCCATTTTTACTTCTTTTGTAGATTTATGACTTATTAATTCAAAATTTTCTACTTTATTACTTTTCTAATTAATTAATTATTTATTATTATTAATATTAATTACGAAAATTACTTAAATTACACTTAAGTGATGATGTGGCAACATATGGGAGTGTAACGTATCCTTTTGTACTTTTCCCTATATTTTCCTATTATTTTATATCTTACGATATTTACATATATATATCTATATTAATATTTATTACTATATTTTCTAGATTAATTTTTCATTATAGTTTTTCCTAAAGTTACGATTCTCTTATATATATATTTATTAAATTAATACTATAATATACTATTCAAATATACTTATATTTCCACATATACGATACTATTCATATACATATACTTATACATATAACATACTTATGTACTAAAATATTCTAATTTTAATTATATTTTGTATGCTATATGTCTGAGTATAATATATACGTAAATATACTCTATATACATATACATATCGAATTTTTATAAAATGAAAATACTAAGTATATATATACATATACCTACTATACACGTATACATATATTTATACATCATACAATAAAAATAAATACTAGGTAGATACACATATATATATCCATTCATGCATATATAATATATCATGAAAAAAATATTATGTACATATATATATACATAATCACGTATACATATGTATACATACCTAAGTAAGGAAATACATAGTATATATATATATATATTATATATGCATACATATACATACTATATAACAAAAATACTATATATAAGATATATATGTATATATACCCATGCATACATATAAACATAAATACATAAATAAAGAAATACTAAATACACATATATGTACATAAACACATGAGTAAGAAAATACATACCATACATATTATTATTTGTACATACTTATATATACCATATAATAAAGTATTATGTATAATATATATATACATATACATAAATAAAGAAAATACTAAATATATATATATATGTACTTAAATAAAGAAATACATAGTATATATATATATATATATATCATATACGTATTCTTACATGTATCAATACACGAGTTCTTGTACAAATATTTTGTAAAGTGACTATAACATGTACACTATACATATAAAATATACTCTACTAATTATATACATATATGGACATAAATACTCAAATACATGTACAAAAATATAGATAAATAATTGTTACAAAATACATATAATATATATATTAAATAACATACTTGTCTAATACTCTTAGACCAAAATTCCCTAAGTTTCTTCTTCTTCTTCTTCTTGGTTTGAAATTTCCAAAAAATTGAAAGGGAAAAATTGGAGTTTATGGTTGCAAGAGAAAAGAAATGTGAAGACTTTTGATGTGTTTTGATTTACAATTTCCAAGCATGAATAGTCCATGCAAAGCTCACCAATTGACTAGATAAAGAGAACAAAATAAAAAGAAAATCTAAGGCAATTTGTAGCATTTATGATGATGAGACATGAGTAATCATTTCTTTAGTTTTACTCTCTTAATTAAACACTTATACATCGATTTTAGGAGCACATGGGCTGCTAAAAATGTCAAGAAGCTAACATGGAAGTAGGGAAAAAAATAGAAGAAAAAGAAAAAGAAAAAGAAAAAGAAAGGAAAAAGGAGGAATAAGAAAATAAAAATAAAAATATGTAATTTTTCCAAACATAAAAATTATATAATTAGTATTTATAAATTAATTTTGAGATTTTATGAAAATTTATTAATTTAATTGATACCCATTGCATTTATAATATTTACAAGTTATTTCAACGTATTCATTAAGATTTATATGCAATTACATGTTTTAGTCGATAATTACAATCGACTATGGTTATATTACCATTAAGTTATATTTATTCATTTTATAAGCTTAAAGTTATGGTTTTAGGGTTTTTGTTAAGTTCGAGTTTGATTTCGGGTATTTATGTATACATCGGATTTAGGATTTTTGTACACGTTTAGGTATTGGTTAAGTTTCTAGGGTTTTTATTATCGATACTATATTCAGTTTCACAATTTAATAAAAATTTTATTTTACCTAGCCTTATCAGCCTATGATATCATCTAAAACACTAGAACTTAGATTAAGGTTTATACTACTAATTATTTAGGGTTTATAAGAAGAGTGTGTTCTTTATTGTAGAGACCTCGGTTTGGTTTTGATCCATAAATGTATGATGTCAATCTCCTTGACCTGGATTAGAATAGGCACAATTTCTCTAATCTCAGACAAACCGAATAACGTCATGTGAAAGCATTTGCATATACATGTATTACATCTAACCAACTTGATTGAAAGCCCTACTAGTGATGTACTGATTGCATATTTTTGTCTTTTCCTCACTTACTAAGTAAATTATCGCTTATTCTCCTATAGTTTGTTTTATATGTTTTAAATGGATTATAAGTACTTAACCAACACCAAAACACTAGTAAACTGGGATGGGGAGTGAGATGCAACAAGAAATGGCTGGTTATTACCCTTGGTAATAGCTTTCTTATCTTTTAAGGAAAACTATACAGAACTCCTCAAGGGCTTGGTAGTTTTCAATATTCCAGTTTGTATATGAATTGATAGGTACCTATGGGATTTACTACTACTCTTTTATAAGGTAAAATTTTAAGTTTATTTTTAATGAATTATTTCAAAAGATGACTCTATAGGTTTATATTAAATAGGTATTGAATTGAATGCTTTAAAAGGGGTAGAGCCGAGTACGCCTGGTGTAAACTAGGTTTAGGATAGCAGCTGTAAAGATAGTTTCTATCATAAGATGGTTCACATGGTAGGACTATTATGACTTCATCTTTTCGGGGCATGACATCAAGTGCTAGAAATCATAAAGCATCTCTTGCTTGAAGTAAGTCGACATAAAGCGTTGGTTCATCAACCACTTTATAAGCCTCTAACTTTTGATCAACTCTTCTCCTTCAGCATCTCGCTTAGTCACTAACTTGTCCCACCAAAGGATTGCATATTCATAATGAAGCCAGCTTAACCTTTATTTGGTCATCACCCTCATAGCACTCAAACAACTTCTTGACTCGAGGAACTTAGTTAGGAAACTCTTCAGGTCAGCTACTTCTACTGAAGGTCGGTAGTTTAAGCTTAATGTTGTCAAGTCTTTGGCTATGTGCTTAGGGTTCACCCCTTGCATTCATAGTTGGTCAGTTCACCTCAAATCGACCACTTTTGTTGGAGCTCTACTCAGCCATATTTCTTCTCGGCCTCAACTCTGTTCTTCAGGCTCCTTGATTTGCTTCAGAGTTAATACTCTTATCATTGCTTCTTCTCGACTCAGTAGCTTTTCTCGGCTATCACTTATCATTATCAAATTCATTGGAGCCACTTCTATTGGTGGGTATTTGTTCTCTTCTTTCACCTTGGCCAACATGTCTATGACCTCAAGTAAGCTCCTAAATATAATAGTGAGATTCTAAATCCGATATTCTAAGTTGTCAATACATCGCCTCAAACTTCTACAAGGACTGTCACTACTATTATTGACATTATCTTCAGATGTTCTTGTCCATATAGTAATTTCCAAAGAAAATCAAACAAACACGATTTACATAAAATAAAACTACAATAACCCAGAAATGATTACTAATTGACTTCTATAGCTACCTACGACTGTTAAACACTTCTACAGTGACTAGAATCAACTATTGAAATTACTATTACTCAACTCAACAATGACACAATACTACAGCTACTAAGAACTCGAACAACACACTACACTACAAAACAATGACTAATCAAATGTCCAAATGATAAGAAAACTTTGAAGAACATTGTACGTATGTCTCACCAAAGCTCTAACACTAAGATGATACGACTCAGAGTGTACATAGTGAATTCGAATCAGAATGGGTAATCAAGGTTCAAGTAGATATGAAGAATAGGAAGTAAAATGGGGGTGGGTTGATCATGAATGTATATGGATATGACCCACCAAGACACAAACACAATCAAGGATTAAGCTTGAAATAAGGTTTGATACAACTTACAAATACTTAATGTCACTTGACTTTAAAATGAGCAGTTAGATGCGACTCACTAACTCGCTTAAATGAAGGGTTCAGCACAATCTTTACGACAAGATTGATAAGAACGCAAGAAGGATTAAAAAGTTAATCAATACTTAATAATCTGGCAAATGCAGCTCTAAGAGCTTAAGAATGACCTTCAAGGAGGAAAGTTTCAAATGTATATATGTTCTTTACTATATGATAATTTGTCTGCTAATTATAAATGTTGCTATTTATAGAAAGTCCTAAAACCTTAGTAGTAAAATTGTAAATAATGTAGAAATCCTTAAACCCTTAAGAAGGGGCCATAATTAAAAATAAGAAAAATATTCACAAGAATATAAAACTATGCGTTTAATAGAAAAAGTCGGCATGCAGTCATTTGGCATGTCTTAGAAGGAGCAGGATCCAAACTAAATAGAGTCTGCAGTTGGATGTCTAAGTTCAAGAAGGAGTCCCTAAAGTCTCGTAGTACTTGGTCGAGATACCCGAAAGGTTGGCCCTCAATTGCTAAGTACTAAAATTAGTCTTCACTAGTCTCTCTATATCATGCTGAGTGGATCTTCGACCTTAAGTCCTTAACTACATGGTCTCTTAGCTTCTCAGTAGATGACAGACTTGATGTCGAGTGGCTCCTTTTCTTCCTCTTAGGCTTCTAATATTAGCTCGACCTCAATAAAAGCTGTTCGGCTTCAGCTTTGAACTATTTGACCTTAAGTTAGAATAGGTCAGCTTTAGCTTTAGGTTGGTTGCCTTCGACTTAGAGATAGTAGTAAGCTGATTCTTATCACTATCTCTACGATTCTGTTATGTATATGGAATACTCCAATAGGAGACAAGATGGTCCCAAAGGCTAGCACGATATAAGAATTGATTTTATGTTTCTATCAAGCTTTAAAACTGGTTCAAAAGAGATCTTGCTTATAACTAGATGGGGTTACAAACCAAGTGACGAGATTGTTTACTCTAATAATTCTTTTGTTACGATTTGCCCATAGTCCATACCTCTTCCAAGGTAAAATCTCATAAGCTTTATCTCAGAACTTTGAGTTGATCAAAATGGAATTGTGATTCCGGCTTCCATTCCCTTTCCTTATGTTTAGAAGTGCATTTAGATGCCGGAATCGCAATTCCATGGAATTGACTATTCTAGCTTGAAGGGAGAATTCGATATCACCTTCTCAAAGGCAAAATTGGCGATTCCATTCCTCCTTTATTTATTACTATTTACCAAATAACTTATTTAACCTTTAAATTAATTTTGACATTTAATAGTTAAAGGTTTTTTTTTTATATTCTTTCATATTAAAAGGGGTACTTCAAAAAGTTCAAGTGGTACCTACGGATGGAGTAGTGAGTGGTGCTATTAAGACACTCGTTATGACATGATAAGAATTAGCTTGCGACTATCTCCAAGCTAAGGTCGACCAACTTGAAGCTGAAGTCAACTTGTTCCAACATGAGGCCAAATAGTTCAAAGTCAAGGCTTAATAGCTTTTGCCAAGGTCGAGCTAATACCAGAAGACCAAGAGGAAAAAAAGGAGCCACTCGGCATCAAGCAAATACACCCCATTTTACTTCCTATTCTTCATACCCACTTGAACCCTTTCTACCTAGTTTGGTTCCAACTCACTACATATACTTCGAGTCGTATCATCTTGGTATCAGAGCTTTAAGGAGACATACATGCAATATTCTTCAAAGTTTGCTTGTCGTTTAGACATTTGATTAGTCGTTGTTCTATAGTGTAGTGTGTTGTTCGAGTACTTAGTAGCCGTAGTATTGTGTCATTGTTGAGTCGAGTAATAATAATTTCAATAGTTGATTCTAGTCACTGTATAAGTGTTTAACAGTCATGGGTAGCTATAGAGAAGATTAGCAATCATTTCTGGGTTACTATAGTTATGTTTTATGTAAATCATGTTTGATCAATTTTCTTTGGAAATTACTATATGGATAAGAATATCTGAAGATAGTATCAATAATAGTGGTAATAGTCATCGCAGAAGTTTGAGGCGACGTATTGATAACTTGGAATATTAGATTCAAAATCTTACTGAATTTGTTCAAGAGCTTACTAGAGGCCACAAATGTATTGGCTAAGGTGGAAGAAGGGAATGAACATCTAGTAGTACAAGTGGCTCCAATGAGTTTGACAATGATGAGTGATAGCCGAGAAGAAGCAATGATAAGAGTATTAACTCCGAAGCAAATTAAGGAGCTTGAAGAAAAGAGTCGAGATCAAAAAGAAATAAGGCTGAGCAAAGTGTCACGCCCCGAAGCGGCAGAGTCGTAACAGCCTTACCGTGTAAACCATCTTAAGATAGAAGTTGGCCTTACAACCGTTATCTTAGACCTGATCTACACAAGGCATCCACAATTAACCCACTTTGAAGTAAACAATTTGTAATTTAAATAAATCATTTACCTAAGAAAGTGAGGAAATATATATATATATATATATTCGCTATAATTCAGTTATTACAGTTAAAGTTTACAATATTTCTCCGTAATATACTTCCGAGTTATTCAGAAATGAAAAATTCTAAAGTAAAAGCTGAAATCTTAAAAATATGTGCCTATTGTTCAAATGTTTTTTCTCACTCCCCAGGATCCAGCAGTTGCTAACTTCAGAGTAGTTGTTTGTCGCTTCTTAGCCAGCACCTACACGATGTCTATAGAGATGTGAGCAATTACAACTCAGCAAGTTAGGATGGAGGACTTAAAACTATACAAAAAACACAACAAGGTTTTCAATCAACTTATTAGGTGTGATGCATGTGCAAGTAACTGCCATTACACGATGTTGTCCGGCCCGTCATAAGATTAGAGAAATTTTGCCCATTCTAATCCGGGTTGAGGAGTTGCCATTAATGCAACAGCTCACGACCAAACCTAGGCTTGTGCAATAGAGACCTCACTCCTCCCGCGACTACCTTCGAACCACTAACTTCACCCTCGTCGCGACTTCCTCTCCTGTCACTTAGTTCGGCTAAGGATGAAGAAGGGACCATTATGTAATCCTGCGCTATCCCTTTCGAAGGGGTCGGTGTTTGGCCGGAGAGTCCTAAGTTTCCCTAATGGGTTGCCATGCATGCCCGATTATGATTACTGGTCGTACATTTGATTAAGTTCAGTTTAAGGTGATCAATCATTTCATACAAATCATACAATACATGCCAGAACAACAAATAGAATCATAGCATCACCCATAATCAAGCACATGTACATATCCAACTATCTAACAAGCACAACCAAGCATAATCTTAAGCCTCCAAAATACAGCATCATATTAATCCCAACTTACCTTAACTCCTCGCTCACTCACTCGAGGTCCGACTTGCTCAGGCCATCGCCGATTATCCCTATAACATAAACGTGGTTTCGGTTTTTCATATAACTATTATAGGTTTGTTTTATCCTATAACGCTTATTGTTATGTTTGGTTTAGGGTTTAATATGCCTAATTATAGGTCTTAAGTCTTTTACAATTATTCTAGGTTTAGGGTTAGGTTCGAGTTCAGTTTCCGCATCGATTTCTAAATTAGCTTCTAGTTCGATTTCTAAGTATTGTTTTATACTCGAACTCTAGAAATTCGTTTCAACTTATGATGTGAAATTAATCACATTACTTCCCGATCTCCTAAATACCATCATTACCTCTAATTAGTATTTTATTTTATCCGGTACACTTAAATCCTTATTAGTGTATCAAATTTACTCCTAAGGTGAGAAATTTTTAAATCTTTCATGTAATTACATAAATTTAAGTTTTCTATCAGATTTATTATATATTTTCATTATTATTATAATATAAAGTTTTATTCTAATATTTTCTATTTATTATATTTCCAATAATTATGTATTATGTATTATTACCTATTATGTACATAATACACTTTCACTATTTCTATCATTTTAATTACCATCCCTAAACATCAATTATCATTTCAAAATATCTAAATTCATCCTAAATCATATTTTACTCCTAATTTCCTTAATTTACAAAATTAACTTAAAATTAACTATTTTTCCCTATTACTCATTTACTACATAATTAACCTAATAATTATATTTAACACCCTAAATGCTACAAGTATCATCCTCCATCAGATTTCAGCATCCTAAAACATCTAATGATTCACTAAATCAGTAATCAATCATTTAATTCCTTAATTAACCCTAAATTACCCATTTTTTTCCATCATTTTAGGGCTAAAAATTAACTTAAAAATTTTGAAAATTAATTTTAAAAAAATGGCTTCATAGCATTATCCTATATCATCTAAGTAATCTATACAAAAATTTTGGGCTCGAAACTACACCCCTAAGGTTATTTATTTCTAAACCGAAATATGCTTGGTTTTGTACAATTTCTTAAGGACCATATATTACAAGACATATTTTTATCAAAATAATATTTTTCCTAAAAACTACATACAAAAATATTTCATAATAACAAAATTCATAATTTTCTAAGAATATTTACTATTTTTAACAAAATTACATAAAATCGGGCTAGAAATCGGACTCACCGATCTGGGTGGCTCTGGCCACTGCCAGCTACCGTGGCCTTGTCGGCCAGTTTGGGTGCTGCCACCACCGTGTGATGGTGGTAGCCATCCACTCCCAACTGCTCGTCTGGTGTAGGTTCCCTTTAAAGGTCTTAATTATACAGTTTTTCCTAATTTTTTTTCTAACTTGAATTTTTCTCTCAATTTTCACCTCTCTCTATTTTTCTCACTTTCCAAACTGCCCAAATGAGCTCTGTGATTTTTCTTGCTATTTATAGAGCTTTATGGAATTTATTGTGCATTAAATTGGACAAGACAATTGCCTTATCCCTTAATTTTTGGCTTTTGTATTGTCTTAATTTAATTGGCCACATTTTTTCTTATTTTTCCTAGGTGCCACGACCCAATTCTGGATCATTCCTAATTTTTCCTGATTTTTCTTGATTTTTCCTTAATTAATTATGAAATTTTTTTAAGTATTTAGTATTATTTTAGCACATTTTGCATATTTTAAGTAATTACGCGTATTTATACTTACATGTAAATTCATATATAGTACAAATAAATATTCTTAAATATTATTTAGGTCATTCTATTATTTTTAGTATACATATAATTTATCTTTAGCAATTTATTAGTTATTAGATTACACTTTTTGCCTTTTTAGTAATTAGCAATTGGCAATTATTATGCTTAAAATTTGAAAATTTTATAGTCTCCTATTTTATTACTTATTTTCTTAAATTCAAGTTTACGGGGTCATTTTTACTAATATTTCTAGATTTACTTTATAATTTAGGTTCAATCGAGTCTTTCAACTGATAGAAACCTCGAATGGCTAGTTGTGGGGCTTACACAAAGCTCTAACAAAAGTAGTTGATCTAAGGTGACCGATCAGCTAGGAATGCAATGGATGAACCCCAAACACATAGATGGGGACTTGACAACAACAAGCTTAAATTACTAACCTTCAGTAGAAGTTGCTGATTAGAAGAGTTCCTTGACTGGGTTCCTCGAATCGAGAAGTTGTTTGAGTACTATGAGTGTGATGACCGAACAAAGGTTAAGTGAGATGCTAAAGGAGAAGAGTCGATCAAAACTTAGAGGCTTATGAAGAGGTTGATGAACTAATGCTTTGTATCAACTTACTATAAGCAGGAGATGCTCCATGCTTTCTAGCACTTAAGATAGGGCCAAAACACTGTTAAGGAGTATTTGCAAGAGTTTGAGACCTTAATGACAAGATGTGAGATTGTCGAGCCATAGGATCGTACCATTTTTAGGTTTCTAAGTGGACTCTAAGACAACATTGCCGATATAGTTGAATTGTATCCATTTAACTCATTGGATGAATTGATCAATCTGGCATTGAGAGTAGAAAGATAGAGGCGGAGAAGGCATCAAAGGCTAACTAACTGACCTTAACAAGTCAACCTTGAATCTGAGAAGTATGCCAAGAGAAGGTTAGAGAAGAAGATGGAAAGAGGTGAGTCTAGCCGATCCAATCAATCCAAGACAAAGACAGTAGAGAGAAAATAAGTACTTGACACCAATGCCTAAGAAGTTAAATGCTTCAAGTGCTTAGGCTATAGTCATATCACTTCTCAATGTCTAAATAAAAGGTTCATGATCTTAAAGGGTGAAGGACCTGAAGCTCAAGTAGAGAGTCAGAGTAACAAGAGTTTAAGAGGTGGGTTGATAGAAGAAGATGTCTATACTGAAAATCTAAATGAACTCTTAGCCATGATGAGCTAACAAGCCGACTTAAAAGAAGATCTTGAACAAAGGGAAAATTTATTTCATTTTCGATATTTGGTAAATGAGAAGACCTATTGCCTAGTTATTGATGGAGGTAATTGCACCAACATTATTTCTGCTGAGTTAACGAAGAAGATGAAATTGCTAACCTACCTACATCCCTAACCTTATGGATCAAAGTAGTTTAATGATAAGGGTATGGTCCATGTGCATAAAAGAGCTCGAATAACATTTATAGTAGGATAGTATGAGGATGAGGTTGAATTTGACATGGTTCCCATGAATGCCACAAATTTACTTCTTGGCTGACCATGGGAGTATGAATGGAAAGTGATCCATGAAGACTTCCTTAACACTTATACTGTTTGGAAGGATGGGAAGAGCTATTGCTTAACCCCCATGAGTGTTGAGGAAGTCTAAAGCAACTTAATGCCCATGGAGAAGAGAAAAGGAAAGCAAAGCTTGTTCGGCATCTAAGCCCGTGCTCATAGTTTAGCATCGAGGACGACTTCTTTTCGGCTCCATGGTAATGATATGAATCAACCTACGACTATCTCTAAGTCGAGGCCGACTAACCTGAAGCCAAGGTTGAATAGTTCAAAGTTGAGGCCAAACAGCTTTTGCTAAGGCAAAGCTAATACTAGAAGACCAAGATCAAGAAAAGGAGCCAATTATTGAGTGTTGATTAACTCTTTAATTCTTCTTGCGTTCTTATCAATCTTATCCTTAAGATTGTGGTGAACCCTTCATTTGAGCAAGGTAGTGAGTCACATCTAATCTCTCATTTGAAACTCGAGTGATATTCAGTGTCCTATTTCAAGATCAATCCCCGATTATGTTTGTGTCTTGGTACGTGATATCTATACACATTCACTATCAAACCACCCCCCATTCCCCCTATTTTACTTCCTGTTCTTTATACCTACTTGAACCCCGACTAAGTATTTTGGTTCCAACCCACTACGTACACTCCAATCTATATCATGAAATATACTAAATACTAGCAAGATCTCTTAATACATGGCATCTGTTTAGGCTAAGGAACATCTAAAAGGCTACATGAGGTTGGTAAAGTGTGCTTAAAGGAAGGGAGGTACTATTAAGAGGAGGTGTATGGCAGTTAGGAAATGGGAAATTGATAAGAGTATGGAAGGATCATTGGATCCTATCCCTGAGATAAATTATATATGTAATAAAATGATTAAATGACATAAAATAGTATATAGAATATATATACATATGCCACATATACTTTTTATGTGAAAATATATACCCGTAATTGAGTACAAATTAAGCTAAAATAAGCAAAGAAAAATAATAAAATTAATTCACAAAGGCCTAAAAGCTTATTGAAAATCTTTGTTGGCGTAACTGCAATGTTTGGAACATACCACTTTCCAATAAAAGAGATCCCAAACAAATGGAAGTATTCCTCAACAATTGGTCTAAAAAAAGGTGGGCCAAAACAAAAGACTGACATTTTTACTACTAGAAATGGACTAAAGCTAATACCATGATAATGTTGATTTGAACTTTAAGTAATGAAAAGACAGGCCCAATCTTGTGATTCATCTTCGAGGTTGTACATATGGAGGCCATACCCTAACAAACGAGAACAATGAAAATAAAAGAAGTTGGGGAAGAAGGGGGGTGGGTTTGTGCGGGGGGGTGGTTGTTGGTATTTAGCAAATTCAAGAGGCTACCAACTAGATATAATACATTAATTGATCCTACTCGGTTTAATCATCAACTAATATGATGCATAAGTGTTGATTAGGGTCACTTATCATTACTTCTTACAAAAGGGAATAGGTAAGAGTTAAGGATAGGGAGAGAACACAAGGTTACTTTAAAAAGGATATTTCATAATTTAATTATGGAAGTATGATGTCTTCATACATAGTAATTGAGGTATTTATATGTCCTCTACTTAGGTTACATTAATGATGGAAAAGACAAAAATGGATAACGTAAGAAAAGATTCCTAGAATATGCCAAAAGGGGTAAAAATGACAAACAATATTTTGTACAAAAAAGGAAAAGAATCCTTTTGGAATGTTGTGTTAGAAGATGTGTATTAGGATAGGATTGGTGGGTTATGATATGGTTGGTCCTACTACTGTGAGTGCTAATGTGGGTTCATAGATATCTTGACACTTATAGAATCAAGCATAGATGAGAGCAGGAGAAGATATAAATATATGGCTAACTTGACCTCATTCAGGTCAAAGCTTAAACACTTAAGGATTCAGATCATTTGCATGTTTGGTAACTCGGCAGCTCAGCTTGAATAGGTTCTTAGCACTAGGCATCTCAAAGATTGTGCCAATCTCTACTTAGATTCAGTACTTAAGTCAGTAGAAGTATAGAATACTAAGATTAGTGAAGGAATCCTTATCTTAAATGGGTTTTTAGGCTAGTATTCTCTACATAAGTCCTTGCAATCCTATAGCTCGACTTTGGGTAACTTGTTTAGAGACTTGATTCCTATCATCTACTTAGGGCTCAAAAAGATTTTTCCAAAAATCTAAAGAGAGTTCCAGATGTAGCTCTTCTCTAGCTTTGGTTGGAATCTCATTTCGTTAGTATGGAATCAAGTCAATTACATTAAAGGTAGAGGAGACACAATAGTTCTCTAATTGCTCAATTTAGTGGGTATTGCGGTTGATCTTCTTTAGGACCTTGAATGGACTATCAGCTCGTAGAGATAGTTTACTTTATCTTAGGTGTAGAAATATTTCTCAGCTGAGGTGAATCCATACTAAGTTACCTGGCTTAAAAGAAATAGGTTGTCAACCATAGCTTCCTATCTCTTGCTAACTTTTATAAAACTTAGTAATCTTCCTAACTACAAACTAATGTAGCTTTTGTAATCCTTAGGCTTAGTTAACTTTGAATTAGTTTTCTTCGATGGTTGTGGGGGTACCAATCATATCTAAGGGAATAGGGTGGTTGAGGCCATAAACTGCCTCAAAAGAGGTCTTCTTAGTAATGTTGTAGATAGTTCAGTTGTATGTGAACTCCATAACTAGCAGACACAAGTCCCAATCCTTTAAATTCCTTCCTACAATAGCTCGGAGTAGAGTACCTAATGTCCTGTTCAACACTTCAGTCTAGCCATCAATTTGAGGGTGGCTACTAAAGTTGAACACAAGTTTAGTCCCAAGTATTCTCCAAAGTGTTTTCCAGAAATAGCTTAAGAATTTTGTATATTGATCTGAGACAATAATCTTCGGCACTCCATGTAGCCAGAAGTATTCCTACGAAAACAAATCAGCAATATATAAAGTATCATTAGTTCGATGGTACGGAATGAAATGTGCCATTTTGCTAAAATAGTCCACTAGTATAAGGATCAAATCCTTCCTTCTAAATATCCGAGGTAACCCTAGGATAAAGTCTATGCTAAGGTCGGTCCAAGGTATGGTTAGAGTTGGCAAGGGCATATACTCTCTATGCGGCTCCTTTCTTCCTTTTGCCCTTTTATACACATCACAACTACAACTTTATGGACATTCTTAGACAAACTAAGCCAGTAGAAGTTCTCTTTCAATAGGTCAGCCATTTTGATTTCTCTAAGGTGACCAAATAATCCACCATTATGAGATTTCATAACCAACAGTTTGTACATGGAACATTTTGGTATGTATAGTCTCTTCTCCTTGAACAAATAGCTATCCTTCAAATAATATCCTCGAACAGTAAGTCCTTCTCAGCACTTCTAAAGTATAGGACCAAAGTGTGGGTTTTAAGCATACTATTCAACAATAAGAGAAAAACCTAGCAATTTTGTTTATAGGGTAGTTAGCAAAGTTTGCCGGTACGAAAAAGCGTAAGCAAGCACATTAACAATACCCTTTTATGCATAATCACATATGAATGTCTTCCATAAATTTTGACCACTTAGCTTGCCTCTTTGAAAGTTTGTTCTAACTCCCAAGATGCTTTAAGGACTCATGGTTTATGTAAATCATAATAGATAATGTTATCATATAGTAAGAGCTCAAATAAGTGAATACAATTCCTTCTCATGCATAAAATAATTTAGCACAACATCACTAAGCTTCTCGTTATGGTAAGTAACAAGTCAATACTCTTGCATCAGTATGGCACTAATTCTAATTCTTAATGCGTTACACTCCAACTCAAAGGGCTTGTCAAAGTCAAGGAGAGATAAAACAAGAGTAGAAGTAAGCTTCTCCTTGATTTCCTTGAAGCTCTATTTAGCATGGTCATCCCAATTGATAGGAATTGGACTACTAGATCACTGATGTATAGTTGGGCTCGAGGCCTTAAAGGATTAATAAGATGAATCCTTTTGCTCTAGCTAACTCCTACTAAAGCTAAGTTGATCCTTGCTAGTGTCTAACTCCTTATGCTAAGCCAAGTAACCACTCAACTCTTGGAAGTTGTGTGTCGACTAAAGGAATGCCCTATTGATAGCCGAACCCTACACATTAGCTTGGCCCCAATCGAGCTAACCTCCAGCTCAGTAACATTTGTGCTAAGAAGTCAATAATCCCATCACATATCCAGAGGCAGCTCTTCTCAAACGGGTCTAGGTCTGCTTGGCAACCCTACTCAGCCACCTATCCTAACCCTACCATCTTATTTATTTCCATTAGTAGCATCCTCGAATGAGTTGCTTCTACATGCCCTAGACCTACATGAAGGAATTTGTTGTGACAATCATTGATCTCCTTATAATTTCATTTTTACCCCTTTATATTCCTTGTACATTATTTCTTTTAAACACGGCCTTTTTTGTCTTTTCCAATTTAGGCAAGTTGCCTTAATTTCTTAGATATGAATACTCAATGTACATGTAGCCATAAGGCATCACTAATCATCTTATCATCAATATACTAAATATTTTTCTTTGTGAACATTTCTACCTTAGCTTGTTTACTCTTTTCACTCTTATCCTAGCCCTTAAGTAAGGCTAAGTGGTGAGTAACCTCACTAAACCACCTCGTGCATCATATGGAGTTGTACCTTGAGTCCTCAAAAGCTCCCTTAGTGCATCATATCCTAGGAGCTATTTGTGGGTTTGCTTATTTACCTTTTTCTAGTTGTTGCACTATTTCTCATCTCATTCTTCAAGCTTTCAACAAACTTAGACCTACCCTACAATTGACCTTATCTATTCATGGGCATGATCCACACTACTAATGGAATCCTTCACTCTTCTTGGTGAGCTTAGTCAATGGGGTAGCAATGGTACTGAAGTTCTTAATAAACGTTTTGTAGAATGAAGCTAAACCCTAAAGGCTTCATACTTCAATAATGCTCTTCAATGTCAGTCACTCTAAGATAGCTTAGATTCCATCTTTAGATACCACATATCTAAGAAAGATAACTCCATCTTAGGAAAATGTGTATTTCTTCAAGTTCTCATATAGTTTCTCAACACATAGAATATCGAAAACAACTCGGAGATGTTATACATGGTCAATCAAGTCGATACTATTCACTAGTATGTTATCAAAGTATATGACTACACATTGTTTGATCAAGGGGCACATGACATGGTTTATGAGCCTCATAAATGTGCTCGGTGCATTTTTGAGTCCAAATGGCATAACTAATCACTTGTAAAGACTATGCCTAGTCTTAAAGGTAATCCTCCATTCATTAGCAGGTCTCGTGCAAATCTAATGGTAGCCACTTCACAAATCAATCTTTGAGAATATCTTGGTGCCATGAAGCTCATCCAGCATGTCGTCAAGCTTCAGTATAAGGTATTTGTACTCGATAGTAATCCAGTTGATAGCTCAACTATTGATGTACATGTACCATGATCTATCTTTCTTTAGGACGAGTAGAGCTAGCATAGCACTAGGGCTCAAGCTCTCTCTCATGTATCCTCACTCTATCAGCTTATCCACTTAGCTCTTCAACAGTAGCCTACTCAAGAGTCATTCCATAAGCAGGATTGTTTGGCGAGGCTATACTTGGCTATAGTTCAATACAATGTTCTATGCCTCTAGTTAGGAGTAATGCCTTAGCCAATTCTTTTAGAAATAGGTCGAAAAATTCATTAATTAACTTTTGAACCTCTAGGGTACATTTTCCAGACCTCTCATCTCCAACAATCTCCTAATTAATAGAAACATAGGCTTAGTTGCTCTTAACGACTCATTACTAGTGCCTTCTTCTTACTAACTTAGGTGAGTTGATTGTGTATTTCGTTTACCTAGCTTAGTGTCATAGGTTGCAACACAATCTTCTTTCCATCCTTTCTAAAGGCATAAGTGTTCTTGTATTCATTGTGAATAACACATCAGTCAAATAACCAAGGTCTCCCTAATAACAAGTGTGAAGCTCCCATGGGGATGACATCACACACCACTTCGTCTCTATAGATGTTCCCAACATAGAATGGTGCAATAACTTGCTCAGTAACGTATAGAGTACCTTTATCATTTATCCAATGCAATTTGTAAGGCTAGGGATGCTTAGAGGTTGGTAGTCCTAAACTCAGCACAAGAGTCTAAGCGATAACATTCGTGTAACTCCCTCCATCTACTATAATCATACACAGTTAACCCTTAATGGTACACTTAGTGCAGAACAAGTTTTCTCTCTAGTCTTTCTTATTACTCGGTAAGAAACTTAGTACATGTCTCAATACTAATGTTATCATTTCTCCCTAGTTGGTATAAATACAGATCTCTTCTTCCTCCATAGCTTCAATTTGCCTACATTTTTTCTTGCTCCTCAAGCTTATTCTCATCGATGTTATCTATTACATTACCTTAGAGCACCATAGTACGTCAATTAGGACATTCTGTAGTCATACGTCCATAACCCAAGCATTTAAAGCACTTCACCTCACTTGTCTTCCATTCAAAGGTCTATCCTTTCTTATATATCTTAGGGGTTGGCTTATCATCAACTTGGCTCTTCTACCCAGCTAAGGAAGGCCTTCTTTGCTCGGCATGTATAGGTTGGCACGAAGTAGGAGTTTATGAAATACTTAGCCTAGGTTTGCTAGAATTACTCTTCCTTTACTTGGCACGAAGTATGTTGTCTTAATGGCCTCCTACAGGGTATGGAATCTCTATACTTCAACAATGTTATAGATCTAATATTTGAGTCTAGAAATAAGTCTTGACACTATACAAGCTTTGGGCTTGTCTACATCTATTTAGATCATTAACATCTAGAATTCCCTAACATAATCATCAACAATTCAACTAAAGCTCTTGCAACTTACCAAATGTATCTTGTAAACATGTCTTAGGTATAAATCTTTCCCTCAACAACCTCTTCATCTCTTCCTAAGTATGTACACCTTATCTTCCATCTCTTATTCTAGTCACATTTAGATTCTTCCACCACATAGCAACGTATCCAAAGAACTCATGAGTAACAAGTCAAACTTTACAGTATTAGTAAACCAATAATAGTCAAACACTTTCTTAACCTTCTCTTCCTAGTTTAGGTATTCATTTGCATCTCCATTGCTAGTAAAGGTTAGAAGCTAGACTTTGACCTTATCAAGTCCTTAAGGAGCTTAGTGCCCTCGCTATTTTTCCTCATAGTACTCCCCTTCTTCTTCTTCCTATTCATCGGCATCTACCTTTGCTTCCTCTTCATCTTCCTTCATTTTCCTCGAACTTTAGTCCTTACTGAGCAGGTCAGTTTACTACTCCTCCAGCTCGATAAGTTCAAGCTAGGCGATTAGCTTAGCCAACATGGCCATATCTTCATTCTTGCATATTTTCTACTTGGCCACTATTAGGCATGCCCTCGGATTGTTGCCTATTACCTTGCATAGTGGTGATAAGACTCTCGACAAGATTGGTGAGTTTATTAAGTTTATCATTAACTGATCTTGGGGTATTACTTTCATGTTAATTACGACCAATACGAGAGCTACTGTCCTAGTCACCAATGACTCCTTAAATGCTAGAATCCAACATGGTGCAATATTTATGGATAATTTGGACAACATAATACTCAATAGAACCCTTTTACCTATTACCTATCATGCCATAAGAGTAGTAGAGCCGTAACAATCTTGTCATATACACCAACCTACAACAGAAGTTAGCTACTCAGTTACTATCATAGACTTAGTATACATAAGGCACATATGACTTAACAACTTTGAAGCATCTTCAATTTAATAACTAAAGTAAAATAGAGACATTTGGTTCATATACTACTTTAAAACATAGAAGTTTGATTAATATATTTCAATTGAAAAATATTTGGAAATTTTTTTTTTTGTTTAAGAAAATTTATAGAAGAATCCAAAATCATTGTTACAATAAATAATATATTATAAGTTATTCTAGGTTATTTAAATAGCCCAATTGACTACAAAACAAAGACGAAAGGAATATTCTAATCCATTTTCTCCTCACTCAAAGCTTATTGTCCATCATTTGCATGCCTAAGGATTAAGTGATCTTATTGTCTATCTTTTAGGACCTACAAAAGAACTATAGGAATATGAGCAACCACTACTCCATAAGGGGATGGAGACGGAAGCATACATAACACAACAATTAAGGAGGGTTGTCGTTTATTTAGTTAGATGCAATGCAATGCAACAATCATATGTCGTTAGCATGACGTTGTCTAGTCCATCATAAAGTTAAAGAAATTGACACCCATTCTAACTTAGGTTAAGGAGATTACACTCATAGGCATGATATCACAGCTTTAACCAAATCTAGGCTTAAGCAATGGGGACTTAGCTCCTCATAGGACTACCTTCGAACCCATTGCCTTTAGCCCTATTACAGCCTCCTCTCCTGCTACTTAGTTTAACTAAGATTGGAGAAAGGCCAATTACAGCTGCCTCATCAAAGGATTGGTATTTTGTCAAACACCCTACTCATTCCCCTAATGAGTTGCAATGCTTATTCGATTAGTGTTTATGTCTAAGTTTTAGCTTAGTCCATTATAATGGTATCCAACCTATTGCAAGCAATCAAATCAAGGAATGTAATGCAACAAAGCAATTATAACATATAGAATAACAATCAAACAACATACCAGACAGCTTTCAACCACACACGTCACATACACGCAATTAACTACTTTACAACCACAAAAGAGTACACACATTAGCCTCTAAGTACTTTAATATAGTACTCCAAAATTCCATTAAACATTGATTGCCTTTACTTAGATTCTCATTCGCTCTTGTAACTCGGATGCCTTAGTCCTTTTTCTATCAATGGTCCCTATATTGCAAATCATATTTTAGTTTCAATAAATTTCATTAGAGTAAGAGTGTTTTAAGTATTATACTTTAGTTTAAGATTAACATTCTTTTAGTGCAGTCTAGGCATTGGTTATAGGTATTTAAGAGTTATTACTTTTACATAGGTTATTTTGACCTTCTAGTTAATTTTCTACTAAAGTCTCTTAGTTATATTCTTTGTCTATTGAACCTTGTATTTAAGCTCCTATTAGTGTTTTAACTCATGTTTCATATTAGATAGATTCTACACAATCTTCTATAGGAATTTTGGTGATAATTTTTACATTAGGAAACCTTCTACTAAAATTTCTATTGCTGTAATATGATAGTTAACTTAATCTAGGAAGCTTTTATAATACCTTCTACAAGTTAGCGGTTTACACTAGCAGTTACAGAAACTTCTATAAAACCTTCTACAACTACTGGCTCTTTCATCAACTCATGCAAAACTTCTACCGCACCTTCTAAAGGCACCAAATTTGGCCCTAATCACCAAAAACTCCATTTTTCACACTTTTCTTTACTTTGTTCATGCCTAACCTTGCCTAAACTTTACCGATATTGACTCACATGATTTGGAAACTCATCTACATTGACATGTATAACCTAAACTTCAACCAAAAAGAATGTTAAACACACCTAATCAACTAATATACCTAAAATACATGTATTGAGTCGAAAAATCATGATTTTAGGGTAAATTTACTTCATGTACAACAATTAAAATCTTTAATTTACTACTAATTTTAAGGATTTTTAGCAAAAACAATTAATTTATTAACTTAATGAAAAATCCCCAAAAGCATTTAAGTAAAATCATCAAGTTTAGTTTTGAAAAACCCAACTTTTCATAAATAATATTTGGTGGTCAAATTTACATAAAATATGTTGAAAAATAGTAAATTTCTTGTAAATCCCAACTTGCCAGTTTTTCATAAATGAAAAATTAACCTAAATAAAACAATAAGTTTTTTTGTAAAAGTTTTTATATAGCAATTTTATATATGATATAGAATGTATACAAATAAAAAATTTGGTAAAGAAACTACATTGTTTATGTTTTTAAAAACCAAAGAGAAAATCGATCTTAGGTGGCCCATTTATTAAAAACGATATATGAGATAATGAATTTTACAAAAATAAAAGTTTTACATGAAAGTATACTCAAAATAATGCTAGAATAACTTTATATAGAATTTTTACATAAAATTGAATAATTTTTTAAAACCAAGCTAAAAAATAAACTTCCAACGTTTGGAGCTCTAATGACTATTGGTGGTGGTGCCAATGTTGACCAAGAAGGGCATTAGTTACGGGTTCAGGTGGTGGTGGCCGTTTGTCGTTAAGCTGCTCCTATGTTTGTGAACCCTGATCTCGCATATTATTGCTTAATTCTTCATATTTTCTTTACATTTCTCTAAAATCGTCAAAAAATTCTCACAAATTTTCCTCAACTTCCTAAGTATCTAAAGAGTCCAAAATAGTGAAATGAAGGAATATTTATAGGTCTTGAGTTAAGTGGGTTAGTTAGTTAAATGTTGGATAAGTGTTGGGATTTTCTTTTCCTTTATGCCAAGTGTTGGATTGTTTTTACCAAAATCATGTTCTACCTATGGTTTTCATCCATAGTTTTGTTAAAACCATCAAACTATCTATGGTTTTATCAAACCATGAGCTCCTTTTGTTTTTGTAATTTGTTTATTGATTAGTGTAGTATATTTTATTATATTTAATACTTAAGTAAGTGGTGAGCTTTATGAATTAGCTTTTGCTATAACTTCTATAAATATACACAATTATAAAACTAATTTCATATTATTATTCTTACTTATTTTTATAATATTTATTAATGTTTCTATTTATTCAATTTATTTATAAGCTCCCTTTATATTTCAAGTTAGTTTTTTATATTCCGAAAATTTATGAAAAGGAGTGAGCTTTATCGTTTTAGTTAATATTTATATATTCCATTTCAATATTTAAATTTATAGAGTCTCTTTGACTAGCTTTTATGATCTTAACATTTATCTTGAGACTATTCATGTCAATTTTTTAGATGTCCTTAATTTGACAGCTTTAAAATTCTACGATTGTAATTAATCAAGTTTTTTACGTATTATTATTATTATTATTACTTCTTGTTGTTGTTATTGTTATTGTTATTATTATTTTATGTTAACTTGTTAAATTTTTATATTGTTAATTTATGTCCAAGATCTCATTAATTTTGTTATAGAGTTTTACGATTTATCTTGTTTTTGACGTATAACGAATAAGATTTGTAAATTTCAATTTTTCAATTATAATCATATTTTATTATTTGATCTTGAGTACCTAATTTCTTTAAGTTGTTTTAACAAATTTCTAACCTTAATGTATATTTCAAGTTATATCAAATGAGCTTTTTGCTACATCCTAATTTTTCAAGGCTAAGGTTCTATTTGCTAAAGTTCGAGTCTTGCATTTCTATCCTTCTTCAGAAAAATTTTGTTCTCGAAACTTTTGTATACTTATTGTTTCCAGTATTCAATACTTATTTCTGGTTATTACTAGTCTTTAATTTAGGTGAGTTAAAAGTCATTCTTATTTACTAAGTCTTTTAGCATCCTAAAGCTATTGTATTGGTCTAAGTATATGTTTACCTATGAAGTGTTTCTACTTTCACTTATGAACTGGATTATCCTATATTTTAGAAGTTACTTTCTAAAATTAATTAATGTCACATTCCAGTTTCTTTAGTCTCTATAAAATTTAAGGTTTAATTTAGCTCTATTTTCAAATGTTATGCCAAATGAGTTAAGTTTTCTCCATTTGGTGTTACTTTTATAGAAACTTCTACGACTAACTTCATAGGCGTTTACTTATAAGATTGATATAACAATCGTATTTACTCTAGGTCCTTGCCAACGTTAGGAAATAACCTTACGATTTATAATTTCATCTATAGTTCTTCTTAAAGTAGACAGGTACTCATACTTCCTATACTTTTCTCAATTTTATGGATTTGAACTAATTAAAACCCTTATTGGTTAGTTTATTTTTTATCCTTGTGTGTCACATATTATTCGTTACTTATTTAGTTTCATAGTTCCTTGCACTTCATATATCTTAGCACAATTATTCCAATAGAAATAAGTAGCAAGTCTTAACTTTTCACTAACTCGAACTCTTCCAAAACAATCAATAACTGACTTAACTCAACTCAACTTGACTTGACTGAACTTGACTTGGCACAACAAGACTCAACATGACTTGAGGCTAATGGGGCTTAATACTCTAACATAAACCATACAAATTTGCCATTCCTTCCCAATTGGATATTTATGTTAGTACACATGAAGACTACCATTTTCATAATTTCTTTATTACATCTTGTTATAGTTATCGATTATTCTTTTGTGGGAGTCTTTATTTCCTTATTAATTTAAATTCATATTTGTTATAGTATTCTCATTTTCACATTTATTGCTCATTATTGAGGATTAAGGGGACAAGTTTTATTTCATTTGAAGTGATTTTGTGCTATCACTGTAGTTATGGTTGTAGTATTTTGCTATTCGTGTTGACATCATTGTCCTTGAGTTTGATGGTCAAAATGGACTAATGTGGTTTTGATTTTCAAGATTAAGTTTTACCCTTAAATTTGAGGTTATTGTTTCATATGTCACTATCAAGATATTTAGGAATTTGATCATGATATTCATTGGGCAAAGTTTGGCTCCTGTAAATAGGTTTATGAATTGTAGGGTGTTATGGAGGATGCAAGGTTAAGAGGAAGAGAATGGGGTAAGTAGTTGACTTAGCTCTAATTTATTGGAAACTAGGTTCTTTAAGGTTTGTCTTATATATTAAAAAGGTGAGGGTTGATGTATGAGTTGGTTTTAAGTAGTTTGTTGTCCTTTCCATCCCAAATCTTAGCTATGTTTTACAATTAGAACTTTCAATTATAATCTACCTAGTGTACCTATAGGTACGTATATATATACATGATTCATGGGTTTAAATTAGGTATGTATGGATTTACCTCTATTGAAAACTTTCATGATAGATAATTCAATATATTTAGTCATTTCATGAAGAGTAAACGAATTATTAGTCACATGGGATCTATTGCTTGTGCAAAGTCTAATTAAAGGAGGATGAAAAGATACAAGTTCTAGTATGAGGTATATGTTGTAGCTACTTATTATTCCTTACACATGTTAAGTCTTTTATCAATTTCAAATTTCATAGTAGTACAAATATAAATACATCACATAAGTCATACACGTTACAATTTAAAATATCCTAAAAGGTTTACCTCTTTATCCTATGTATTTGATGATCTCATTATTTTTCTAGTTATCTTATATCTTTCTCACTCTAATACTTATACTCAATAACAATATCCAACTTAGTGATGTGTTCTTAAAACTACCAAGGATAAGAAATCCTTCATCTTTAACTTCTATTTCTAACCTTTTACATTAGCTTCTACAATTCCTACTTCATTAGATTTTACTAATCGGTTATCTTCTACAACAGCTTCTATAGGGTCATTTGTAAGTTCTATCTTACCTTTTACAAAAGGTTCTATAGGGTCCCCTTCATATGCTTCTACATTATCCTTCTTATTAAATGCCCCTCATGAATCTTTGTCTTAAGCTTCTACATAAGGTTCTATAATTTCTGAAAATGGCCTTCACTAAACTCTCTATACAAAGTTCTACAAGTTCATCTATACATGATTGTAGTTTTTACTAAAGGTTCTACAAGAACTTCTACAACTAGGTGTTATAACATACTCTTCTTCCCTTCGAATCTCTAAAGAAAAGCTAAATAGTTACAAGTTCATTTCTATAGTTTTGGAAGTTAACATAAAGGAGAGTTAGTAGAGATTTAGATTCTCATATCAAGATCTTATATCTTATGTGCTTTTACTTACATAAGATACATATAAACCTAAAGTCTACATCTTTTACTACCCATGTATTACCTATTCTCACTTGATATCTAGTGTATCTATTTGATTTTAGTTAAGACATTTCATAATAAGTTCCTTAAGAACTATACACCATAATACCTTAAGAAATAATGCTTTGATACCACTTAAAAACTGTCATGCCCCGAAAGTGGTAAAGTCATAACAGTTTTATCATGTTTACCAACCTACAACAAAGGCTAGCCTCTTAGCTGCTATCATAGACTTGGTATACACAAGGCACATACAACTAAACAGCTCTAAAGCATCTTTAGTTTAATAGCTAAAGTAAAATAGAAACATTTCGTTCATATACTACTTTGAAATATAGAAGTTTGATTAATATATTTCATTCGAAAAATATTAAGAATTTTTTTTTAAGAAGAAAATTTATAAAAGAATCCAAAATCATTATTGCAATAAATACAATATTATAAGTTAGTCTGGGTCATTCAAATGACCTAGTTAACTATAAAACATATTCCAATCCATTTACTCCTCACTCCAACCCCATTGTCCATCCTTTATATGCCTAAGGATTAGGTAATCATGGTGCCTATCTTCTAGGACCTACAAAAAAATTATGAGGATATAAGCAATCACCGCTCAATAAAGGATGGAGATGGAAGCATACACAACACAACAATTAAGCAAGATTGTCATTTAGCTAGATAGATGCAATGTAATGTAATAATCACATGCCATCTCACAACATTATTTAATCTATCGTGAAATTAGAAAAATCGGCGCTCACTCTAACTTAAGTTGAGGAGATTACACTCATAGGCGCGGTGCCACAGCTTCAACCAAACCTAGGTTTGTGCAATAGAGACCTGACTCCTCCTGTAATTACCTTCAAACCTACTACCCTTGGCCATATCGCTGTCTCGTCTCCTACCACTTAGTTTGACTAGAACTAAAGAAAGGCCAATTACAACTGCCTTGTCGAAGGGTTGACATTTGGTCAGACATCTTACTTGTTTCTCTAGTGGGTTACAATGCTTATTTGGTTAGTGTTTATGTCCAAGTTTTGGTTTAGTCCATTATAAAGGTGTCCAACCAATTGAAAATAATCAAATCAAGGAATGTAATGCAACAAAGCAATTATAACATATAGAATAACAATCAAACAACATACTAAACAATTTTCAAGCATACACATTGTATGCACACAATCAACCACTATACAACCACAAAAAAAAATACACACATCAACCTCTAAGTACTTTAATATAGTACTCCAAAATTCCATTAAGAATTGATTGCCTTTACTTGGATTCTCATTTGCTCTTGTAACTCGGATGCCTTAGTCCTTTTGTCATTAACAGTCCCTATATTGCAAATCATATTTTAGTTTCAATACATTTCATTAGAGCAAGAGTGTTTTAAGTATTGTACTTTAGTTTTAGCTTAACATTCTTTTAGTACGCCTTAAGCATTGGTTATAGGTATTTAAGAGTTATTACTTTTAGATAGGTTATTTTGACCTTCTACTTAATTTTCTACTAAGGTCTCTTAGTTATATTCTTTGTCTATTAAACCTTGTATTCAAGCTCTTACTAGTGTTTTAACTCATGTTTTATATTAGACAGATATTCTATATAACTTTCTACAGGAATTTTGGTTATGGTTTCTATATTAGGATACCTTCTATTGAAGTTTCTACTATTGCAATATGATAGTCAACTTAATTAGGGAACCTTCTATAATACCTTCTATAAGTTAGCAATTTGCACCAATAGCTATAGAAACTTCTACAGTTATTGGCTCCTTCACCATCTCATTCAGAATTTCTACTGTACCTTCTATAGGCACCAAATTTGCCCTAATTCATCAAAAACTCTATATTTCACACTTTTCTTTACTTTGTTCATGCCTAACCTTGCCCAAACTTTACTGATATCGACTTGCATGGTTCGAAAACTCATCCACATCGACATGCATAACCTAAAATTCAACAAAAAAGAATGTTAGAGACACCTAATCAACTAATGTACCTAAAATACATGTATTGAGCTGACAAATCATGATTTTAAGGTGAATGTACTTCACATACAATAGTTAAAATCTTTGATTTACTACTAATTTTTAAGGATTTTTTGCAAAACAATTAATTTACTAACTTACTGAAAAATCCCCATAAGCATTTAACTAAAATCATCAAGTTTAGTTTTGAAAAACCCAACTTTTCATAAAATCCCCTATCTTGACCTAAAAATTAAGATCAACATATTGCATGTAACAAGTATTCACTTAAATAATGTTTAGTGGTTATATTTAGAATGTATACAAATAAAAAATTTGGTAAAGAAACTACGTTGTTTAGGTTTCTAAAAATCAAAGAGAAAATCAATCTCAAATGGCCCATTGAGTAAGAACGGTATATGAGATGAATGAATTTTACGAAAATACAAATTGTACACGAAAGTACACACAAAATAATTCTAGAATAACTTTTTATAGAATTTTTGGATAAAACTTATTAATTTTTATGAATTTTTGAAAACCAAGTTAAAAAATTGACTTACCAGCATTTAGAGCTCCAATAACCACTAGTGGTGGTACCAATGTCAGCCAGGAAGGGGGTCAGTTGGGGGTTCAGGTGGTGGTGGCCATTTGTTGTCAAGTTGTTCTTAAGTTTGTGAACCTTAATCTCACATATTATCGCCTAATTCGTCCTATTTTCTTTATATTTCTCTAAAATCCTCAAAAAATTCTCATGAATTTTCTTTAACTTCTTAAGTATTTAAAGAGCCAAAAATAGTAAAATGAAGAACTATTTATAGGTCTTAAGTTGAGTGGGTTAGTTAATTACATGTTGAGCAAGTGATGAGATTCTTTTTTCCTTTATAGCAATTGTTGAATGGTTTTTACTAAAACCATGTTATGTCCATGGTTTTGTCAAAACCATCAAACTATCTATAGTTTTATCAAACCATGAGCTCCCTTTGTTTTTGTGATTTCTTTATTGATTAGTGTAGTATATTTTATTACATTTAATACTTAAGTAAGTGGTGAGCTTTATGAATTAGCTTCTATTAAAACTACTATAACATATAGTTAATTATATAACTAATTACATACTATTATTTTTACTTATTTTCAATAGCATTTATTAATGTTCCTATCTATTCAATTTATTTCTATGCTCCCTTTATATTTTAAGTTAGTTTTGAAGATTTCGGAAATTTTCAAAACAAAGGAGTGAGCTTTATCATTTTAATTAACATTTATATATTCCATTTCAATATTTAAATTTATGGATTCTCTTTTACTAGCTTTTATGATCCTATCATTTCCCTTGAGACTATTCATGTGAATTTCCAGATGCTGTTAATTTGAGAGCTTTGAAATTATATGATTGTAGTTAATAAAGTCTTTTACGTATTATTATTATTATTATTATGTTAGCTTGTTAGATTTTTATATTGTTAATTTATGTCCATGGTCTCATTAATTATGTTGTAGAGTTTTATGATTTTCTTGTTTTCGACATATAATGAATAAAATTTGTAAATTTCAACTTTTAACTTATATTTATATTTCATTATTTTATCTTGAGTACCTAATTTCTTTGAGTTGTTTTAACGAATTTATGACCTTATCGTATATTTCAAGTTATATTGAATGAGTGTTTACCTACATCTTAAATTTTTTGGGCTAAGGTTCTATTTGCTAAAGTTCGGGTCTTATACTACTTATAACCTGACTAATACGATCTAACCACTCCAACACCCAACACACATATTGAGCATAGAAATGAAACTTGCTCTGTTTGAAAGTAGGGAAATAGAGTAAAACAGAGTAATAATAACAACTTTACTTACTTCATACAACCTTTACTTCGTAACTCACTTTCTTTAAAACCCACTTTAATACTCTTAAACACAACTTTAGCACACTTTACACGAATACACACTTTACAACTCACTTTCTTTACATGAAAGGATGTAATAACTACTAGCAGCTATCACGAATAGGAACTTCACTGCACCTTACGCACTTTATCTTAGAACTGTGCTCCGATACCAGCGAAGCTAATGCTTCTCTAAGATCATACACATAGAGGTTGTACAACAAGCGAGAACAGAGAAAATTGGAGGGGGGGGGGGGGGGGGGGGGGGTGTTGGGGGTTGGGAGGGGTAGTTAGCGAATCCGAGCAACTACCAATAAGATATGACATACTAATTGATCATACTCAACCTAATCTTCACCTAATATAACACATGAGTGTTAATTAGGGTCATTCACCATTATTCCTCTCTAAATGGAATATATAAGAGTTAAAGATAAGGAGAGAGCATGAGGTTACTTTGAAAAGGATATTTTGTAACTCAATCATGGAAGTATGATGTCTACGTACATAGCAATTAAGGCATTTATACGTCCTCTATTAAGGTTACCTTAATGACAGAAAAAACGAAAATGGATAATGGAAGAAAAGATTCCTAGAACATGCTAAAAGGGGTAAAAATGAGAAACAATATTTTGTACCAAAAAGGAAAAGAATCCTTTTAAAATCTTGTGCTAGAAATATGTTTTAGGAGAGGGTTAGTAGGTTGTGGTGCTGTTGGTCCTATTGCTATGAGTGTTAGTGCGAGTCCCTAGATAGCTTGACACTTGTAGGATTAAGTATAGATAAGGGTAGGAGAAGGTTTGAAAACAAGGCTAACCTAATGTGGTTTAAGCCAAAGCTCGGACACTTAAGGATATTCAAATCCTCTATAAGTCCGATAGCTTGACTGCTCGGCTTAGATAAGTTCCTAACACTAAGTAGCTCAAAGACTATGCCGATCCCTAACAAGGTTTGATGCTCAAGCTAGTAAAAGTGTAGAAGATTGAGATCAATGAAGGAATCCTCTTCATGAATGGGTTTTTGGGCTAGTATTCTTTGCATAAGTCTTAGCAATCTTCTAACTCAGCTTCGAGTAATAGGTTCGAGAGTTGATTCCTATCATCTTTTCTTGTATGACCTTCTATTGGTCTAGACTGAAATCTCAAAACCACCTCTCCAGTATTCCTCTAGGTTATAAAGGCTCGTGGATATGGATTTCCTTGAAAACAGTTGGTATGAAGAAGGAACTAGCCATTTCTATAAAAAAGAAAGAAAATTACATCAAAACTCTCCTATTTACATAGGCTATATTGATATTTTATAAAGAAACAAAAAATTCACAAAGAAAATATTTACAAGGAAAAGATTCAGAAACTTCCTAGTTATTTTATTTTATTTTTTTCCATGTCATGTATATTTGCCAATGTCAAGACAGGATTCATGAAATGCAATCAAGATAGGTTCTAAAGTTCCTTAAGTTCTATGAACTCACACGTTTTTAAAGAATGATTCATTGGTTACATCGAAACTTAAGTGGGATAACCCGATCAACCTCGGAAGGTGGTTACCTCACAATATCCAAAGCTTACATAATGACCACCCCCCCTACCCGGCTCCTCTTCTAGGGTCTTAGAACGGCCTAGTATTGACCATATCTACCACACATATATGATTCAAATAAAAAATCCCCTAAGAGACCCTATAGGTTAGCTGGAAAAAAAGGTTAGTACAACTATTTACATTTGAAAATATTTACAAGAATACTTTACAATTTAACATAGGTATTTTGAAAATAAATCTAATTTCAAAAGGTTTAAGTGGCTAGCCTTTTTGACATCCCTAATAGACTCACCAAGTTGTTGAGCCTAAATTTTCAATTTTCATTTTCCTTAATCCGATTTATATCGAACCCTATACCCATTTGATATAAAACCTCAATAAAGAATTAAGAATATCAGGTTTTCTTTTTAATTTTTGAAAAAACAAAAGTTTTGTAGTCAATTAGGAAAAATAGAGTTAAATCAAAATCGATTTTGTGGATTGATTTCAATCTAGCTACTAGTGTGTCAGAAAAATCACTTTTGAAAATGATTTCTGAAAACTAGAGATTTCAAATTTGAGGGTCAACTTATTAAACTCTAAACATGTATCACTTTGTCCTTTTAAACTTAATTTTATTTTTCAAAATATCCCTTTTAATTTTAAAGACGAATTCCAAGTAAAAAAATTATTTAATAAAAAGGGAAGAAAATAACAAATTAAATTTATATACAAAAGGAAAAATAAAAGAAAAATCCCTATTTTAAGTCGTCTCATAAGTGCCTACAAGCACTTTAGTAAGGATCAGACTTCCTGTAGTTCGGTCATTATAAAATTTTAATGTATTGATCCCTTTTAACTTTGAAAAACAATCGAGGTTTACATTTTTATCTATTTGGTTTTATTTAAAGAAAACTTTGAAAGGATTTTAATTTTGGTAATTTTATTCTTTTTGGAGAATTCTTCGAAAAGGATTATTAAATTTTATTTTAGAAAATAACTTTTTCTAAGTGAATAAAAATTTGTTAAAGGAATAAAATGCTTTTATTTGGAATTTTTGGTAGAAGAAAAAGAAAAAAATTAAAAGACCTTTCTTTTTCTTTCTATTTTTATTGTCTTTTATTATTATTATTTTTTCATAATAGAAATAAGTAAGTTAAAATAAATACAAAATAAAGGAACAAAAGAAGAAGATTAGACCTAATGGAGTTGGAATGCAGGTTGGTCAGCGAGCATAAATCAAGTTAGTGGATCTAGGTTAGGTCTATGTAACCCGTACATGACTTCTAATAGGGAAGAAAGAAAGAAAGGGAGAGAGAGCTTAGACAATAGTTGGTGGGAGCATGCTGAGGTCATTTCAAAGGGGAATTTCACATAGGTAATGGAACTTCCATGGGCTTTTGATTGATGAAGCTAAGATTGGTAGTGGTGTAGTGATGAACAAAGGCGATTTGAGTGGTAGTCGAAGTTGAGTGGTTGGGTAGAGAGAGGAGGTTACATGGTTTAGTGTGGTGCCATAAATGTGGGGAATATGTAATTCCAAGGGTTTTTTACAAAGGGAAAGCTAGTGAAGCAAGTGGATTTACTCAAAACACCATAGAGCAATGGTTTTAGAGAAAGTATGAGCATGGGTATAGAGAGAGGAAGCTCTAATTTAGCTTGAATGGGTGTGCTTTAAAGCTTATTGATGAACTAAACGACTTCCTTGACTCTTATTTATACTTATGCATGCTTGATTTCATTTGGAAACTCATTAAATCACCTAAAATTGAAGCTTTGTATTAATAGGGTTTTTTCAAACAATTTCAATTCCAGTTGACCACAATTTGACTATTTTTGTTTGTAATTAGTGGGGAATTCAAATTCATTACCATCAAAATTCACAAATTACACCTTCAACCATATCTAATTTTTTCAAAATGTGTTTAAATCGTTAATCTTTAACCGGCAATGACCAAGCATCCAACAAATTTTCCAAGTTTTGAGTCTAATTTTAATACACATTTTATTGTTGAATTTAGCAATTAATGGATCAATCTTAATCTATTCCAAGTGCTCTATCAATTCCCACTTTTCTTTTCATAGAATTTGCCCCAAAAATTGGTTTAATCAAGTCAAAAAGAGAAGGGACGCACAAAGTATTTTCTTCCCTCCTCTTACAAAATTCATGGAGGAGATGAAGGCAGGTACATGGTCACATGATGGGTACATGCTACATGCCATGTATACACATGCATTGTACTTGCGCTTACTTGGGTCAATTGTTCAACCTTCAACTACTAGGCCTTGAACATAGTGACAATTCGAGCATAAATTTTTTTTTATTAGTATTCTTTATTTAAACTAATTTTGCTAATAAATCCAGTTCAAATCAAAATCTAATGTTATTTACTTGGTTCTTTGAGAATTGAAAATGCAATTGCCCTATCATTAAGTCTAGTGCACATATGTGAAAAATAATTTTCAAAATAAATTCGATTTAGCAGTTTTACAAATTCTAATTCATTGATCACATTGTTAATTTTTCCTTGTGAATCAACTATAAGTCGGATTGAAACGTTATTTGAAGCTATGATTAACTTAAATTAATTTCACTTTCACGAACCAAAAGATGTCTAGCATAATCAGAATACTAAATTTTCAAAAAAGAATTTAATTCTTAAAAATAACTCGGAACCCTTAAATTGCATATGTACACTTCGATTTATTCGACCCTACAAAATGAGATGACTCGTTCCATGTGACCTAATAACCCTAAAAATGTCCTAGAACTTTTATTTTCCTAAAAATTCTATCTTTATAACTTTTATTTCATTTTTTATTTTTTTAAATTTTCATATTTTTTTATTTTCTTTATTTTCAATTTTTATTAATTAAGACCCTTTTCTACATTCTTACAAAATTCTAAAAATAATAGGGAGCAAAAATAGAGCGTCTACACTCCTTATCTACCAAAAGCTTCCTTAAGTAGCCTCTTTAGATAGCATCTTCTAGTCAATTTTTCAAGTGGATGAACTTATCTATATTATGACCTTGATCTTCATGAAAGTCACAATACTTATTAGAATTTTTTCTCACAGGATAATTCTGTATCTTCTCTAGCCAAGCTAAGAAGCCTTAGTTGTGTACATCCATTAAGATATCTAACATAAGTTGGTTTAGGGGGACACGTATGGCAAAGGTCGAAATTGGCCTTTTCCAATCTCTTAGAGGTTGGCTCATCTTATCGGAATTGTCAAACTTCTTCTAAGCTAATCTTTTATAGACCTTCTTCCTTTCTTCGACCTTCTCTTGTACTTTTCTTTTTCAAGCTCTCTCTATGCTTACGTCTGATCTTCTTGACAGGTAAACTTCTTCGATCTCTTAGTAAAGTCATCTAACAAGGTTGGTAGGTGCTTAGCAAGAGACTTAAAAAAGTTTGAATCCTCTCTAACTCCTCTACAAATAATGTAAAGCGCTATACTCTTGTCGTTGATGATCTTAATCATCAGTTGATTAAACCTATGCACATAATCTCTTATTGTTTCCCCAAGCTCTTACCTAATTGAGGTTACAAGTGAAGAATCCTTGGCAAGAGGTTTGCTAGCTAAAAAGTATTAGTGAAACTTGTTAGCTAATTGATTAAAGGAAGAAGTAAAAGTAGCTTTTAATGAATTAAACCAATTGTCAAGTGGAGATGAAAACTTTACAGGCAATTGCATTGCATAAGCTATACAATTCTTTGAACATTGCCTAATCAATGTTCAGGTGGTCATCTAAGTCCTTTTTCCCATGATATGTATCGTACTAGGGTAACCATACACTCAATAGGAGGACCTCATCCACAATTTCTTAGATGAAGGGACTCGACTTTCTACCTCTTGCGTCTACCTCTTTCTTAGAAGCTCCTTCTACTACTAACCTCTTAACATACTCCTCTAAATCTTGTAAGCTCGTGTCTACTACTGCTTTCTGTAGCAAATGAGCAACCAAATGATTGATTTTTCCTTCTATATGCATCTACATGTTTGCTGCAATTTGAGCTTGTGTCGGCATGTACTAAAAATCTTTATTTGCATGCACTTCTTGCCTTTGCTACTAGACATTTTGATTTATCATGGCAACCTTACCACATAGCTACCATATCATTTTTTTGGGAGTATATGGGTTGGTTTCTTCCATAACCTATTGTAATGAAGGGGTAGAAGAAGCAATGGTGTCTCGTACATTGAGCTATTATCTCAACTCTCGGTTGTTAGACAAAACTTCCTCAAGTTCCTTTGCAAACTTAGCACATAAAGCTTCTACTTGAGGTATGTGTGAATTGTCATCGTTCTGATCCTACCGTTGAGTAGGCTAATCGTGAACTTCTAGTTGACACACCTCTAAGATATGCTACTATGGGGATCTTTCTTCCTAAGTAGCCTCAAGGGCATTACTGCCCACTTCCCCTTGGGGAGTGTTGGTGTCTTTTGATTTTGTTTTAGTCACCATTAGGTTAACAATGAAGAGACGGTACCAAACTATTGATGGTAAAAGTTAGTGCTATGAAATACTTAGACACTTAATGAAGAATTCCTCTAAAAAGAAAAGAAGATTTAGGTCATGAGGGGTACCAGGTTGACTTTGACATTACTACTCTAATGCCTAAGTCAGTCAGGGGTTAAATGAAAAAAAAAGGAAAATAAGTAATTTGCATAAAGTGCCTAGAAGAAGCTTATTGAAGTTGTCCAAGCTCTATTTATAGTTGTAGATCTGCCCCTATGTAATGACTATTGCTCTAAAATATACACATATGCTAAGTTTGAATTTAAGACTACTTCTCCTTATTAGGGGACGTAGCTTGATTGACAACAGCTGGTAGGTAATTATTTCTACAACAAGCTTAACTATTCGCACCCTATGTTTGAATTCATATTCCTTAGGTTTGATTGAGTCTTATCGAGTTGCAAGCAGTTCCTCTGAGCTTACCAAGGCTAATCGCTACCTTAGTTAAGTTTTTCTATGCTACTCAAATATATTTAACTTGCTAGCTTTTCCAAGTTGGTTGTTCTTTTAGGGTAACCTAAAGGAGTTTAGAAATACGGTGTAGAAGGAGCTAAGAGTAAGTAAGCAAGTTGGATGCCCTTTGGTTTAGTTTAGTACATGCCTTTAGGAAGAATCGCTATCAACGAAAGGGGAACATAGTTTCCTCTTGGAATATATTACATTCTTTTTCCTTAAAAAAAATTAACAAATGCTAATGACATTGCATTTTTTTTGTTCTAATTTTGTAAAACACGAGGACCTAATGCATAAAAAATGAAAATACAAGTATTCGAAGTGAAAAAGATTGGAAAAGTGCAAATACTGTAAGAGTAATTTACCTAAGAAAAGATATTTCTACCCATCTCCTAAGTGCTCCAACCACCCCAAGGCTGGAGGTGGTGGAAGTAATTTTTCTAATTTCTAGCTTTATTTATTTTCTTTTTGTGAATTTTTTATTTTTATCATTAATTTACATTATAAAAATATATTATGTATGTATATTTGTATATTAATATTTTTTATGTATGTATTATCTCACCCTTTTTTTTAAAGAATTTTTTTAGTTTTATTTGTTATTTTTTGGATTTTTTATAAGTTTTCTTTAATTTTTTTTATATTCATTAATTTTTAATATTTTATTATATTGTTTATTTAACAAAATATGTGTCATAAGTATATGGATTAGTTGTGATATATCATCTCCATTTTGGATTTAGGATATACAAATTGTTTTTCTCTATTAAAACATGTTTTTCCTTTGTAGAGGCTAACCATTAGCTGCAGAAGGTCCATAGATGTTATCGGAATAGGTTTCTTTGTGCAAAAAAGTCAGTCCAACTACTAAGCCCGGCGAGTTCCATTTAATGTGGCTTTTTAGCCCATTAGAAAAATTAAAATAAATTCTTCCAGGAAAAAAGTAATGTTCCATATTAAAAAACATGGTGAATTCATGTTGGGATGGCATTTTATTTTAAATTCTAGTTTGTCGAGAAATTTGTAGAATTGTTCGCTGTCCTAGCAAATCATACAAGAATCGACTGTGTTATGGCGCATCACATGATATGACTTTTTCTTCTCATTTTATTTTTTCTAAACATTTGAAAAATTAAATCACATTACTTGACAAAACGTTGCTTTCGTTTTTTTCCTAAACATCATCGAGTTTGAGTTCATTTTCAGAACAACTAGTCAAGTATTAAGTGCTAATAAACTATTGAAGGTATTTTTATATTTCCAAAACTTATGTAAAATATGCACGTGCATCCTCAAATAATTCTAACACCCCAAAGTCATCATTTGTTATACTTTAAGACTTTTAGCAATAATTTGTAAACTATGTACATAATTTTCAATAGTAAAGGAGGTCGAGCATCTTTGGGAGTATTAGGATCTACCCATATACTGACTAGTAGTTCTAAGGCGTCTTTGCTATGACATGGACGAGTTAGGCTTCCAGTTCATGGATAAGTTAGATAAACAAAAGCAGAAGAAGAATTAGGTCATGCAAAACGCGGGAAAATTTGAGCAGATACTCTTAGGAAAGTTTTATAGTATTATTATCTAGTAGCACAAGTCTATATCCTAGTTTATTAAAAACAAACACGAAAAACTATATGCGGATAAAAGATCTAATGAACTAAAATAGTAAGAGTTCCAGAAAAAAAATTTAATAACAATTATAATTTCCACAAAATCATAATGCAATCCTACGATATGTATTTGAGTAATACCAAAAACATTTATGACATATGTAAACATAGAAATGATATCCACAAAACTTACCTATTAAATTATATTTGGATAAGAACATTTTAAAGTTATTAAGGTTATGACAATGTGTAGGGAAACCTAACAATTAATATAAAATTATTTATGTAATAGTTAGTTATATCCATAATATAATATGTAACATTATGTCATTTCAAAAATATGTTATGATAATATGCGTGCAAAATCAAGATACTAATTATAAAAATATGGAAACATAAATGGTATGTACATGTGTACATTATAACTATATAAAATAGAGGTAACAGCGAAAACTAACCATTTTCCGCTTGCTTTTGTAATTACAATGCTTACCATACATCCACTTATAATTGCTACTTCAACCTTTGACGTCGATTCTCTACTCAAATACAGTACAACATATTACATTAATTGCAGTTACATAATTATATATATAATTACTTATGACTCAGAATGATACATGTATCAAATAAATAAATATATATATATTACTACAAGAATTAAGAAGAAATGATTAAAAATTATTTAGATGTTTGAAAATAACTGGGTAGTTATGGAAATAAAAAAAATAAATGAATGGAAATTCATTAATAGGAACGTAATGAAATTTTGATCCATAAATTTTACAAATGAATCAAAGAAATAAATCTCCCAAAGGAATCCACACCCAAAACCGACAAATAACCAATATTCTCAGCCAACTGAACCAGCCCAATGCTACATCTTTAGCCCCAAAGCCCTTTTTCACGTCCCCTCTGCCATCCAACATTTCCTTACCCTACAATTTCGTCAGACTAGATCTCATATCATCTCATAATATATCACCTAAAATCTTGTAATGGACAATGCACTCACATATGTGTACTTAAAAAAAATTCTAATAAACAAAATAATTTTTAAAAGACTATAAATGTATTTGACTCTATACCTAACTTAGAAAAAATAATAATGAGTAAATTGATTAAAAGAGTTATATCATAAAAATTTAAATAAACAATGTAATTACAATAAATGAAGACACTCAAAAAGCCAAAAGAAAGAAAGAAAAGGAAAAACCACACATAGGCAAAAAAACTGCAACGTCATTTCATAAGGTGGAGGTGAAATGAAAACAAAAATGGGAAGTAAAATGGTAAATGATAGGAGTGGACAGTTGTTATGTTAAGTATAGTGGGAATCAAACATGGAATGTGATGAATAATTTATTCATTTCATAAATGTAGTTAAATTGATTAAATATAAGACACTAAATTGAAGTAGGACTTAAATAATATAGATATAAGTATAATAGAAATGAAATGTAAGATAACTTATTAATAAAGTGATAGATAATTATAAATAATTTATTCATTTAATAAATATAATTAAATTGTTCAAATATAAAACACTAGGGCTTAAATAATATAAATAATACTCTATATCATATCTTAACAATCTCATGAAAGTCCTATATACAAAACATATATCATCTCATACTATATGGTCCTTAGATATTATAACATCCAGTATCATATCTTAAATATCTCCCACAATCTTAGCAATGGAAAAAAAAAAAAAGATATTGATTCATGCTAATAGGTCACGCATTTCAATAAGAACATAAACGTTTCCGCTTTCGGCTGTTGCTCGTAGAAATCGTAGAGTAAGCTTTCATAAACAAAATAGAAATCTCTTTTCCAGGCAAGTGGTACCAGCACTTTCAAAACTTTCCCATCCCCATTTCATCATATTTCGTACACCTACCTTTACATTCGAATTCTAGTAACAAATCGAGGTCAAATTACGGACCAGAGCCACCCTTGCTCCTCCCTCTTCTTTTCAACAGCCGCAAAACCTTCTTTCCCTTTTCTGTTTTTCTCAACCGTCTTGCTCCGCACAACAGGACAAGAGAAGCCTGCAATTTACTTTCCCTTCCCTCGACTTCGCTTCCCCTTTTCATGTCATTGTCAAGAACCCCTGTTCCGGAAGATGGAAACAGAACAGCCACTGATCCTTGCCTCCGCTTCCATCTCCTTCTTCATCTCGTCTCTTTTCCTTGATTTTTCGGAGAAATCCCCAGTTTCGAGAAGCGAAGACAGAGCATCCCGATCCCCTCACGCACCTCTAAGACCCCGCCTCCCCTTTCCCCAAAGCCACCCTGTCTTTGGACACGAAAACAGGACACCCATTTGTTTTGATCCACACTCGCAGCTGCAACCACACCATGGGTCGTTGCCGTCCTCCCCCTCTTCAATGGTTGCAGTCCTAGCTGCTGCATCCACAAAAGGGTAAGACTAACTCCACCAATTCTCCTTCCCAATGACGTCGTCCTCGAACCTCAACTTCGCAACCTCCGCTCCAATATCCAGTGAGGTACTCGCACACTTCAACTTGCTTTTTATTCTCTGCGGTGATAGCTCCTGCTTCTTGTTGAGCAGTCCTTGTTCCACAGTAAGTATATTAAAATAATGATTGCCAATATTTTAACATTATAATATGAAGAGAAAAAGGGTGATGGTGTCGCTGTCATATTAAAATTGCATTGCTATATTTTGGAGACCGTATATTTGGTTGTCAAGAAATTATCCATTTCCATTTAAAAGAGTAGAAGAACGAGGAAGAGAATCTGTTTGCCTTACCGTCCAAAATTTTGACTGCTCCGTAGGGAATCGAGTTAATGTTGTTATAATATATATTATTTTCTAAGGTAAGGAAAGTATAAATATGTTAATACCTTAGTCTGCCATCTTAATCTAATGTAAGTTAAATTTAGATATTGCTTAATTATTATGTGTATATGCCATCTTAACATAATTAAATATAATAATTATGTTAATATTGAATTTGTATTTCTCCTTTATATATACGCCTTATATATAGCACTTTAAATGGTACATACATTAATAACTATATGAACAGCAATGATAAAAATCCGGGATAATGCCGGATACTTATTAGGTGAGTCGTTGGATTGTTTAATTATCAAACTCTGAAGCTGTAAAGATCGATATTAAATTATTCACTAATATTAAGTTAATATAGTTGGAAACACTACATTCAAATTTCTCTGCTATGAAATTGGATTTCAAGTTGGTCACTATTTTTCTCCCACTCGTTCTCCTACGTATAAATTTCATTCATTGTTATTTATAGAGTGATTTGTTCATTTGATAGAAACCTAAAATAATTAAAAGGATTTTAAACATAAGAAATCATACTTCATTCCATTATATAAGATAGATAAGACTCATAACTTTCAGATATACAAAGGAAAGAGAAAAACAGAACAAAAAGGATATTTTGAGGTTGGGAAAATGAATTGAGGATTAATTAATGAGGTGATTTATTATTGATTGTATACAAAGTTAACATTCTCAATAGTGATGTTATTACTAATATTAAATAAATAAACATATTAAGTTTAACTACTTATCAATAGGTGTATAAATACTTATATATTATATCTCCTCGTAAATGCTGCAATAATAACTATCTAGGCTTTGGAAAGTAAATCAAATAACACAACAATAATATAAAAGTGTGTAAATTTATATTGTATCTATATATAGATGTATGTATGTGTGTGTATATATATACACACCGACACTCATATGAAATTCATAGATAAAACACAAAAGACACACACATATATATACACTTTACCAATGGTGAAACATGAGAAGCAATTAGAACTAATTTCATTACTTAACGTCATGGAAGAAATATGTGTCCTGCATTGAATCTAATGGTGGTGTACCATACAAAATGAACAAAAAATGGAATTTGCGTGTAAATACATATTAGTAAACTGAACTAACTAACTAACAACCTTCCTTAGGTGTACAAATATGACACATGTAAATAAATAAGTAACAAAGGCCTAACTTTTCAAAAACAAACTTTGTAAACAAGTATGCAAGTTGCCATTTGGAAGGAACAAGCAGTGTCTTCAAGAAACCATTTGATCAACTGTTCCATTTTATAGTTTTTCAACAAGATCTCTATTGAATCATTTGATCATGGTGAGCTCAGGTGATGCTTCAAACTCTGATCCATTCTGTATTTTTGGATCAAATAATCTAGGTATGTGACTTACGAATATCATATTTAATGGAAGTATTTTTGTCGTGGAATAGATCAATTAGATTAGTGCTAGGAGCGAAGTTGAAATTAGGGTTTATAGATGGAAAAATTAGAAAACCATAAGAGAATTCAATCAATTACATATGATGGATACAAAATGATTATCTAGTGAGGTGTTGGTTACCTAATTTAATGGTAAGCAATTTATCATAGAGCTTTCTAGTTGGTTATTAAAATTATGGAATGAAATTGTTGAACAATTCAACCAGATTAATCGACCTTTGATCTTTCAGTTACAACATGAATTATGAAATACAAAACAAGGTATTCAACATGGGGCTGCATATTATAACAAGTTGAAAAGGACTTAGAATGAATTAAGTTCATTAAATTCTTATTCGTCTGTCAACGTAACAAACAAAATATGTGTAGCTGTTGACTTAAAAGGACAATTGGCTGATTTTGAATCACAAAGCAAATTGTTGTAATTTCTAATAGGATTGTCAAATGGATTCAAAACAGTTCGAAACCAATTTCTATCATTAGATTCACTACCTTCTATAAACAAGGCTGACCATCTAGTATAGCAAGTGTAGAAACAATGGGAAGTTTCAACTACTTTAGTAATTGAGGAAGAGTCATCTACTTTTCAAGTGAGTAAAGGAATTGTTGTATAAAGGTCTTTTAACAGAAGGGATAATAAATGAGCAGGGTTGAAATGCAAACATTGTAAAGGAAGTGGTCATACAATAGATAATTGTTTCAAAATTGTAGGGCATCTAGAGTGATACAAGGACAAACGAAATAAGAAAGGAGGAAAACTTGTAGCTACTTATATTTGTGCTAATGATTCTCCACTTGACTTTAATTTTGATTTCACTAATTCTAATAGTGCAAATATTACACAAGTGTTTGATTCTCAATTGTTTTACGGATTTTGTTAAGAATTCATGAAATTTATGAAAGAAAAATCAGTTGCTGATAAGGAAGTTTCAAGCTTGGTACATTTTGCAGGTATTTTCTCTTCATCCATAAAATCTATGGTGGATGTAAATGATTGTTTGGTTATTTGGATAGCCAACATAGGTACTACGGACCACATAACACCCTTTAAACAACTTCTTTTTAACAAACATAAGTTTTGTAAACCTATTGTAGTTAGTTTACCTGATGGCTAATTCAAAATAGTCTATTGCATTGGATCTGTTACCATTAGCCCTACCTTAACATTGCATAATGTGTTGCTCATTTCTAACATCAAACACAATTTACTTTCTATTCATAGAATTTTGATAGACCAACCTATTAAGATCAGAATTGATAAAAATTCTTGTGTGTTTTAGGTCTTAAGAACTAATACTTGCATTGCTATAGCAAAAATTCATCAAGGCTTGTATCTATTGGATTCATTCTATGACCAATCTAGTAATTCAATAGAATTAGCATAGCAACATGCTTCTTCATGTATTTTAAATAATACTTCATGTATTGAACAGAGTAGTGTTGTTGATGTTACTTTGTTTCATGATCGACTTGGTCATTCATCCCTCTTTGATTCCATGAGAAGTAGTTAGAACTTATTTCTTTACTGAATGCCATAGAAGAAATATGTGTATTGTATTGAATCCAATGGTGGTGTATTGTACATAATGAATAGAAAAAGGATTTTGTATATAAATACATATTAGTAAACCCAACTAACTAACTAACTAACTAACTAACTAACAACCTTCTTTATGTATACAAAGATGACACGTGTGGGTAAATATATATATATATATATATATGTTTCTACATAAGTAAATTGCTTTTACTTGGAAAATATAAACATATGTGTATGTGTGTGTGTATGTGTGTGTGTATAATAATATAATGATGTACTTATAGTTCAATCATTTTGAAAATGATATTTCTCCATTTATGCATATGAACATATATAATAATAATAATAATAATAATAATGTGATATTAGCACTAACAAATAATAACAATATAGATTTATTCACACATATATGTATAGACATACACATGCTTGTTTAGTTAAACATTATTATATCTGCAAGATTTATGTTACTTATTTATATGAGAGATAACTATATACACATGTTATAATCTTAGTATGGTATCAGTTTTATAACAAAGTTTTATAAAATTTACTAAACTGTGTTAAATGTATTTTTCTAAATTTTGCTAGTTATGATATCTATTTTCTTGTTACCAATGCTTATTTTGTTCTAAAAATTATAATTCAATTACAATTTAATAGTGTATCAACATGATATTAACAAACATCATAATAATCTAAAGTTATATATAGTTGCAAATTATGGAATGATTTAGTATTTTAAAGATAATATTTTATATTTCCTATAAAGCCATTAAATAAGTTTAAATATATGAAAAATTATTAATTTTTGAATCAAACCAGTGCAGGGTCAAAGATATTTTATAACTAGTTATCACAACTTAAGGTAAGTAAATATCTAGATTTTGGTAAGTACTTGATAATATAGTAAGCCAAGTATTATTACAATATCTTATTACATGAATATCTAATTATTTAAACAATCTAAGTTTATTTTTGATTGATTGAATTATAAAGCAGTAAACTATTATAAGTGACTTTAGAGTACTTGTTAATAGATTACACTTAAATACAATGAACGAAACCTTATGTTAAGCTAATTGACCAAATTGGACCCAATGATATATTAAATCAAATTAAACTAATTTAATCTAGTAAAAGTAGAAGTAAAATAAAAGGTAGTATAGAACTTACCATAAAAGGTATTATAGAGGTTCCTCCCTAGTGAATAAAAACTAGAAAAGAGTAGCTGAAAACACTTATAGTGACTTAAGTCATCTAATAGATAAATAGATGTCTAAATAAGAATTTAGAAAGGATCGATAACAAATATGGAATAAATAGTATTAAACAAACAACTCTTGTAATGCTCTAAGCTCAAGATATCATAGATCGCCTCGTGTCCCTATCTTCAAATAACACATTAAGCATGACAGACAACTAAAAATTTCAAAATATTTCTATAAAAGTTTCCAAATATCCTCATAAATTTAATTTCCTCAAATTAAGTCATAATTTAAAAAAAAAAATAATTATTTCTTAAACAATAATTATTAAATAAACAAGACTAAAATTCTAACTTATCAAATCATTTTAAGTCATTCTCTAAATAACAAACTTAGTTGTTACTCTTTCTATCCCAAAGGTAGTAACAAGTATTTTCACAACTTTAATAGTTTTTCGTACATCAACATTTCTTATATCTAAAAAATAAATAAATGTGAGCCAAAACTCAATATGTAATACATAACCATATGTATGTGCCAAAAAGCACAAAGAACATGCATTATATGCAAACAATTAAAACATACAATCATTTTATTATCATCACATTCAAGTCCATCACATAAGCACATCATGTCTTCATAACGTGCTTCAACATAGTCCATGATAAAAAAAACTTAGGTAAGAATTGTCATCCCGTGTCTAGGTTAGATTTATAACTACATTGGGAGTTACCATTGACCTAGCCTAAGAACTACCACTATGGGCCCTAATGCCCTTAATCTACCCCATATCTTTCTTAACACACTATCTCCAAGAGCTAATAAGAGTAGACATATCGGAGTGGGTCCAAGCTTATAGAAAGCTCAAAGAAAATGGTAGGAATGGCGCAAAAAAAGGAAACTAAAACGAGTAACATATGAATAGCTCCAAGGATATGACACACTAGGGAACTTTCGATGAATTACAATGTAACTTAATATGACACATAGGATGGTTCGATAAGGATGCTTACTACCTAACCTTGATTAAGGGTTAGGATAAGAGTGAGGTAAAAAAGCTAAAGAGCAATGTTCATAAAGAAAAGAGTATATTCAATAATCAATGACATGGTGTCTTGCGGCTATATGTACAATGGCTATTTATACTTGAAAAACTAAGGCAACTTACCTAAAATAGAAAAGACTAAAAGGGTAATGTCCAAAAAAATTAATGTACAAAGAATAATAAAGGGTGCAATTGAAAATTTAAGAAAAGCAATGATTAGTGTAATAGAATCCTTTCATGTGGGTCTGGATAAGTTGTGACATCATATTGGAGATGCTTTTGGTGAAAACAAACAAAAGGGGATGGTTTGAGTGGAGGCTACCAAATAAGGGTGCTAAGTAGAGGTAAGTCCATTTGAGGAGAAATGGCTTCGGATGTGTGATTATTGAGCTTGGTTTTTTCCTCTCAATTTTTATAAATAAGTTTATTTAAAACCGATCAATGTTAAACCTTACCCATTTAATACTGACCTTCAACTAGGGTTTAAAGAAGACCAATTCTTTTATACTCTGAAAATGTTTTTGAAGTCACCACTTAATCGAAGTCAGAAAAAAGAGTTAAGTTATAACCAATTGGGTGAGTTGATTATAACTTAGCTACTGATCTTTTGATAAAACCGATTTTGTAAATGGTTTTGAGATCAAGAAAACGGTTCTAAGGGTTAGGATTTTTAAACCCTTACAAGTACCATCAACTTTTCAATTTTAATTTTAATCTTAAAAATCACCTTTTAAAAGACTAATCTATAAAGTGAAACTCAATTATTGGTGTAGATACCTGATTTTTGCCCCTCCACAATCTTAATTTTTATTTTTACAAAAAAGGGTCCTAATTAAAAAAAAAAAATAGAAAATAATTAACAAATAATGAAAATACCAAAAAAATAAGAAAAGGAAAAGTTATAAAAAATTTCTTAGATTTTTAAGAAGTAATTTATATTAGGAATAATTAGTTTTAGTGTTAGTTTTAATTTTAGTTTAGTTAAAAATTTTACTTTAGGGATTCAGATAGTTTAAATATAATTTAATTATAATGAATGTCAAGATACAGACCAACAGCCTAACGGATAAGTAGCGGAGTACTTGGGTGGATTTAGTTGGAGGTCACGGGTTCGAGTCTCAGTAGGCACTTATGTCTTTATTTTTTCTAATTTTGCAGAAGCGAGACGAAAATCAGTTTCATATCTAATTAAATCATATGAGTCTAGTTAAATCAGATTTGAATAAGATTTTAATCTAGTTTAATTAGATATAATAGATTTAATAGGATTTGATTTGGACTTTATAAAAGAAAAACAACAACGAGAATCAAAGGATCGGCTTCATCAAAAATCCAAAAATCTGCTTCATCACTAATGTGCAGTAGGAAAGCAACGTAATGCCAACAGTAGCGATTCGCATTCTGAATTCCAAACCGACAAGCCCCTAACGCCGTCTGAATTCCAAACCAGCATATCTCCGACGCTATCCCAATTGAAGCTACTTCGCCTGATCGATCGAAGAAATCTTCGACAGCTGCTTTGCTTGGAGAAATCCCCGACAGCTACTATCGCCAGATCAACTGGAGAAATCCGCGACAGCATCCCCTGGACGACACGACCTGAAATTTATGATAGCGCCCCCTCTCTCTCGTCCGCACATGCAACAATCATCAGCCCATCCTCTACCACGCCAACTGCACACGCGACAATAGCCCACTATAGACCATCCACGGAAGCGATTAACTTCAGCCAGACCCCACTGTCTACCAGCAGAAGCCACAGTTCTTTGATCAACAACACCATCACTTACGCTGCTGTTGTCTATGGCAAGCTTGCTACTGAAACTGTTGATCACTGCCATGCTATACTATCAATTCGATTATACGCCAAACACACGTAAGTTCAAGTTCGTTTGCTGGTTCTTTTTTTTTTTTGTTTTTATTTATTATCAATATTTTAGTTTGTTATTCGATTATTATTATGTTTCAGTTCGTTAATTAGTTAATAGTATATATATATATATTAGTTAGGAGACTTTTAATATTAGTTTATATATTAAGTATATTACATAGTTTATTAATTTATTTAGATAAGTAGCTGTTGACAGTAAATATATATATATATATATATGTAGATTAGGTTTTCTTTTTTTAGAAATCATTATATAGAAATTATTTTTTTTGAAATAAAATATTAACAAAAAAGAAATTTTTACAAAAAAAGATTATAGTATCTTAGAGAGTTTTTTTTTTTTTATCACTTACGAGTTAGGGTCCTTTATTTATTTATTTTTTTCTTGAAAAAATTAAATTGATAATAACGTAAATTCGGACAGTTTTCAAAAATTAAAATCAACCAACACACTAAAGTTTTTTTTTTTTTGGAAAGAATTACGATCATCTGATCTCGGCTAGCGGGTATGTAGGCACCTTCAGGGCGACGATAAAATATGTAGAAACTTAGGTTCTTTTTCTTCTTTTAATTTTATTTATTTACTTATTTTTTAAATATTATAATTAGAAAAATGATACTAATTTCGGCAAATAAATAATGGTACCCATTAGGGTTTAATAGGTTAGCCTTCGAATTCGGAACCCCTTGGTTCTTTATTAAAATTGAAATCAAGGATCGGTAGCTAAATCATAACCAATCCACCTAATTGGTTACGGTTTCTTTTCTTTTCTCGACTCCGGTCAGGTGGCGACTCCAAAAGTTATTTTCAATAAAAAAACCAGAATTTTTTCAATTTCTTTAGTCGAAGATTAATATTAAATGGGTTAGGATTTAGTATTAATTAGGAAATGGGGAGATTAATTTTAAATAGAAAACCGAAAATTAGGCTCGACAGTTTGGCGACTCCATTAGGGACCGCTAGAGGGCTAGCCACTAGAAGTTGCCGAAAATAGAATTATTTTTCAAAAAAAAAATGAAATAATAAAACAAAAAAAAAGAACTTTGGTATGTTGTTTGATGTATTTGTTTATTTTATTTATTTGTTTTTTTTTACTAACATTTTTTTGTTGTGGCAGTTTAGTTAAGGGGGAATTTTAGGGGGTTTTTTTTACTTTTATTTATTTTATTTTATTTTCTACATCATAAATGTATGTTAGACACAGTTAGAACCAGGCCGTCTTAGGACCTTAAGAGGGGGACCATTGTGTAAGCTTCGGATGTTGTGGGGTAATCACCTTCCGGGGCCAATCAAGCTACCCCACTCAAGTTCAAATGTGACTATAGAATCGTTGCTTTGAAAAAACGTAGTGGTTGTAGAACTTGAGGATCTTTAGAACCCACCCTTCATATTACATGAAAACTTTTTCAAAAATCACAAGAACATATAATGTGGCAAACCTACATTGATAAAAGCAGTTGTGAAGTTGTGATTGTAATTGTAATCTTTCCTTATAAATAATTTGTAACATTTTTCATGTAAAGTTTAAAATACATTGTAATTGTAATTATAATTTTGATTAGTCATGGTTGGACCAAGTCAAGGGCCTTTTGAAGATATTCATGTCCACCTACCGTATTGGCCACAGACATGGTTCCGACTCTTCAGCCCAGATAAACAGGAGTTTATTAAGAATAAGATTGGGCCCATCCTCTCTCTACAGAAGATCCTTGTGAACATCACTCTAGTTCGGGCCTTAGTTTACCTTTGGGAGCCTGAATCCACCAGTTTCTGTATGGGCCTACATCAGTTAAGCCTAACTATAGAAGAATACTCCCAATAGTTCTGGGCTCCTACAATCACGGATGATATTTACGTCCCAAACTGGGAAGCTATAGCATTAAAGATCTTCAGCAAGTTGTTGGGAATCAGAAAAACCGAAATAAACTAGGTTCTAAATCAAGAAAAGACAATTCGATTAGAAGATGTCATGGACTGGTGTTCTACTGAAGTGAAACATAGAGAAAAACACGAGGTTTTTTTATGCAAATTTAGAAGCATGGCACCAATACCAGGTCAACGCTTTTATACTGGTAGTCTTCAATACCATCCTGTTCCCTGATGAAAGACGTCGAGTCCATTTCAGAATTGCAGAACTCGTAGCCCAATTCCTTCAAGGGAAATCATATGTCCCAGCTCTTATGGCCGAGTAGATCCGGTCACTAAACCATCTCAAGAAAAAGAAATGAGGAGATCTGAAAACTAACATGATCCTACTGGTGGTCTAGTTCGTTAGCCACATGAGAAGTTACCAGCTTGATTTTAATCGGGCCGAGTTTACTCAGCGATATGATCTCATCAAATCTTTTAGAGAAAGAATCGAGCTACTAGAAAATATAGCTAGCCGCTACTGGGTCCAATACTTTCAGAGTATGAAAGCGGAAGAATTGTTGTTGACACCCAAGTGGTTTGCAAGCAGGGAAATGATAAGAGGATGTGGAGATTTCAAAGCGGTTCCTCTAATTAGCTTTAACCTCTGCATCGCATACATTCCAACCAATGGACTCATTGAGGACATGATCCCTAGACCATCATTAGAAGCCGCCTTACTGGACTTCCTTAACCCCGGTATGACGATGGTTGATAAGGTAACCAAGCTTCAGAGCATTCGAGCTCTTTGGTGCACGAGAAAGACCACCCCTACCACTAGAGGGATAACAGCCAGGAGCTAGACAACCAAAGGATTTCTTTATCACCAGCTAAAAGGGCTGAAAGATATGGAAGACAACGAAGAGAAGAGAAAAGTACAAGCTAAACTAGAGAGGACGAGTAAAAGAGAGTAGGAGTTGGAAAGCCATTGCAAGGAGTACCATTAGAAGATAAAGGCATTGGAAGCACAACTGAAGAGGACCAAGGTTAGAGAAGAGCAAGCTCCCATGATCCGAAAGAAGAGGAGGACGCAAGATAAGCTTACTAGTCATTAGGAGATTAAATTTTAGATTTTAGGTTTTTTATGTTTTCATTAGAATTCATTTTTATGAACAGAATAAGAGGTGTAAAGCTTCGCAATTGCAAAAATTAATAAAAGTTAGTTTGGTTTCGCTACATCAAAGGTTCCCCCCAATTCTTGATTTTTTTCATTGCACTAGTGTGACATGCATTTTATGTTTGAACAATTAACTACCTTTTCTTAGGAAAATATAATATGTACTAACCCTTTGTTGAGTTGTTTAATTCAAATCAGATAAAATTTCAAGATAGCTCATAAACGTCAAGTCTTTCAGAGAAGTCCGATTAGAACCCATTCCCAGACCAGGATGGCCACCACTCAAGGAAATGATGGAGACCCCAAGATCAATGATCCCTCAGAGCTGAGGTTTCGTTTCATAAAAAGGGCTATGGAGAAGATGGCGGAACAAATGAGCTTCCTAGCAAATAGCATTTCTTTGCTATGAACTACAGCACCAGCCAATGAAGAAGGTTCCAAAACCCGTTATAGGAAGAATACACAAGCTCCTGAAGCAGAACACGAATATCAAAAAGACCCATTCGAATCAGAAGGAGTTTACCCAAAAGACAACTCGACTTTCGAACCTGACATGTATGCGGCCCCGAGACCTGTCGACCATGGGCCAAGTACGAACAGCTTGAAAGAACTGGAAAAGAAATTGACACAACAGATCACTGAGAAGATGAAGGCATTTGTAGGGTGTGATGAATTTGAATAGGCAGGGATCACAGAGTTTTCCATGTATGACATGGGATCATACCTTGAGAAGTTTAAGGTATCGGAATTCGAAAAGTATAACAGGACGGGTTGCCCCAAGCTTCACACCAGGTTGTATGTCAGGAAGATGGGAAAATATTATCAATACGATATACTCATGGTACAAACATTTCAGGATAGCCTGACCGGACCGACCCTAACTTGGTATGCCCAGCTTGATTTGAATCAGATAAATACATGGGAGAAACTTGCTCGAGCATTTTATGAACAATATAAATTCAATGTGGAAGTAGCATCGACTATGATGGACTTGGTTGCCTTACGGAAGAAGAATAATGAATCGTTCAAAGAATATGCTCAAAGGTGGAGGTCCTTAGCTGCAAGAATCTCTACTCCAACAACCGAGAAAGAGCTCACATCGGCTTTCATTAACACCTTGGAGAGGCCTTATTTCTCCCATCTCATCAGGCACGCCTCATCTAGTTTTGCTGAGGTAGTAGCGGCCGGGTGTAGGATTGAAAGTGCCGTCTCTTCCGGTAAGCTGCAAGACACAGCAGATAGAAGACCACCTGCATCATCATCTGGTCCTAGACCAGCCGTCAATAAGCCTAAATAATCCACAATTGGTATGGTAAATTTAAATGCTAGACCAAATGCTCAAGTCGCTTTTAGGGCGAATATACCTCTCGTTTAGCAACAGTATAGAGATCAGTTTCAAACTAACAGGACTTATAGTCAATTTACCAAGATACCGATTCCTTTGAGTCAAGTCTTCGAGAAGTTGCGAAGGGATAATTTGTTACGATACGAACTTCCTAGTGATCGATATCGACCGAGATTCTTTGACTCCACAGTAAAATGCGAATACCAATGTGGATAAGTGGGGCATTCGACTGATGCAAGCTGGAGATTGAGGAATAAGATTCAAGACTTTATAGATGAAGGGATAGTGTAGTTGGATTTTGTGGAAGCCCCCGTTCCTAATGTTAACAATAACCCCTTACCCAACCATGGGCCGATGATTGGTATGATTTTTGATGATTGTGCTGTTAATGTCATCAATTCAGATAAGAAGCCTAAGGTTTTTGAGTTCTATACTGGCAACCGGACTCTAGAAGTGAAGAGGTACACATTTCACGTACCGTTGCCACCAGAAAATTACAAGGCTGCTCCATTTAACTATCACCTGGTAAATCAGGAGAAACTAGGTTCTTTGGTAGGGGGCATTACTCGATCGGGAAATATTTATCACCCAAGAGAGGAGCAGGGGAGGAAAGTCATGTCGGGAGAATCAAATGATAAGATAGCGACCGAACGCATCGAGGGACTATCGGTTTTTACCAAAATGCTCAAGTCAAGTGAGTATAAAATCATGGATCAACTCAGTAAGACTCTTGCACAAATATCGCTAATGAGCCTGTTAATTGCCTCTGAACCACACAGGGAGGCCTTGTTTCGCACTTTAAATGAAGTAAAGGTCCCTCGGGAGATTCCAACTGAGAAGATGGGATTGGTTACTAATTCGATCCTCGCAATAGATCAAATTTCATTTTCGGCTGAAGAATTGGGCGAGGAAGGGAATAAACATATGAAGCCACTCTTTATCATGGTAAGGAGTAATGACATAATTGTCACTAGGGTGCTCATTAACAATGGATCGTCGCTAAACGTCTGCCCCCTCGCCACCTTGGATTTGCTGGGAATCGATACATCTGCAATTAAGCCTTCTTCCACAACAGTCAGGGCCTTTGATGGTTTCAAAAGAGAGATTATAGGCGAGATTGATCTATCCGTGAGTATTGGCCCTCAGTACTTTACTATTCGATTCTAAGTCATGGACATCCTAAAATCTTTCAATCTACTTTTAGGAAGACCTTGGATTTATGCAACAGGGGCCATACCCTCAAGCTTGCACCAAAAATTGAAGTTTATCTCCAATGGCCAGGTGATTACAATTCTGGGAGATCAAGATTACGAAATCTATAAGGAGACGGCTATACCCTACATAGGAAGTGAGGGACAAGAGGAGCTGGGTTTACAAATGTTTGAAGAAGTGAACATGATTACTGGTCCCGACAGAGAGGGTGATAGAAGGAAGGGATTCAAGGAAGGCTAGATTGGTACCTCCAGCTTTGGTTACAATCCTACCCCGGCGGAAGAATTCCAAAAGAAGCAAGTAAGGGGCAAGAAAGGTAATAGATTATACCATGCCTCGATGACCTTTCCACCACTAGCTAAAACATTTATATGGGAAGAGACTCAAGTACGAGAATCTGACAAAGAAGGATCAACACACTCGCCACCCAAGTTATAGCATCATTTGAACAACTGGTTCTCTATCCCAGCGAATTGCAACAAGTCTTCCCTAGGGTAAAGGGATGACCCGTAATTAATATTTTCTGAATTTTTATTTAGTCATCATTTTAAATGTATCGTTGAACCTTTTGTTCAAAATTAGTTAGGCCTTTATCTCATTTGAGACCACACCTCCATTTATTCAACGAAATCTTAGTTCGTTTCTTTCCTATATTGCTCTTCAGTTCTCTTTTGTTTACATGCATTTTTTCATACATTCTCATTCAGATTCAATGAAAAAAGTGAAAACTAGGAATACCTCGCGCAGGTAGAAAATGAGAATATCGATATCGTGTCCGGCCCTACTGGGTTAGTCATTGGGAGCGATGTCGATGACCATAGTAATATACAAGAGGAATAGCAAAAACATGAACTGGATAGGATCACTATTGATGAACCGATTGAGACAATTAATGTGGGGAACGAAGAAAATCCTAGGAATTTAAAAATTGGGGCGAGTTTAAAAGAGAAACAAAAAACAGAAATGATTACATTGTTAGCTGAGTATCAAGACGTGTTCGCTTAGTCGTATGAAGATATGCCTGGGTTAGACCCGTCGATTGTAGTCCACCGTTTACCCATACAGGAGGACATCAAACCAAAAAAGCAAAAATTGAGGAGATTTCGACCTGACGTCTTACTAAAAATTAAAGAAGAAGTGAAGAAACTACTGGAGGTTGGATTCATCGAAGTGTCGGATTACCCGAAATGGGTAGCTAATATTGTTCCAGTAATAAAGAAGAATGCGAAAGTTAGAGTGTATGTAGACTTTCAAGATCTCAATCAGGCAACGCTTAAGGATAATTTTCCATTGCCTCACATTGATGTCTTAGTAGATAACACTTCTGGAAATCATCTATTCTCTTTCATGGATGGTTTTTCGGGATATAATCAGATTCAGATGTCAGAAGAGGATAAGATGAAAATGACTTTTATTATGACTTGGGGAATATTTTGCTATAAGGTGATGCCGTTTGGGTTGAAGAATGCAGGTGCAACATATCAGAGGGCCATGGTTGCAATCTTTCATGACATGATGCATAAAGAAATAGAAGTGTATGTTGATGATATGATTGCGAAGTCCAAAGAGGAGGAGGATCACCTAGAAAACCTGAGAAAGTTGTTTGATAGGCTAAGAAAGTACCACTTGAAATTGAATCCAGAGAAGTGTACCTTTGGTGTGACGTCAGGAAAATTGTTGTGGTTCATAGTCAGCCAAAGAGGTATTGAAGTCGATCCTGATAAGGCCAAAGCTATAATTGACATGCCTCCTCCACAAACGCTCAAGGAAGTGTGAGGTTTGCTAGGGCATTTAAATTACATTGCCCGATTCATAGCACAATTAACTGACAAATGCTATCCTCTTTTTAAGTTGTTAAAAAAGAATGCAAAGATCAGTTGGAATGAGGAATGCGAAGAGGCTTTCACAAAAATCAAAGAATATCTCATGAAACCTCCAGTATTAGTAGCCCCTAAACCTGGAAAGCCGTTGTTTTTGTACCTAACCATAATGACGGAATGAATGGGATCCGTGCTTGGCTAGAAGGATGAAGAAGGGAAAGAGCGAGTTGTTTACTATCTAAGTAAGAAGTTCACAGAAGGGAAGCAAAAATACTTAGAAGCTGAAAGAACCTGTTGTGCATTGGTCTAGGTTATGCATTGGCTCAGACAAATACAAATTGTATTATCAGATCGAGTTGATAACACAACACAATCCTCTGAAATACTTAGCTGAAAAACCGGCTCTCATTGGTAGAGTTTCAAAATGGCAGATGTTGCTGATAGAATTTGGCATTAAGTATGTGAGCCAAAGTTTAGTCAAGGGGCAAGCTTTGGTGAATCAATTAGTGGAGAATCCTTCTGAGATACCCCTCAAGGAACATGAGTTGAGTTTCCCGATGAAAACATCCTAGTAGCGGGAAATGATTTTGATGGTGAAATAGTTGAAAAATCTTTAGGGTGGAAAATGTTCTTTGACGGAGTAGCCAATGTGTCTGGATGTAGAGTAGGGGCAATTATGGTATCGCTTGGAGGTACACAATTTCCAATGGCTGTAAGATTAGTTTTCCCATGTACCAATAATATTGCAGAATACGAAGCGTGTATTTTAGGGCTCAAAATCGCATTGTTTAAGGAGATACTGGAATTGCAGGTGTATGGAGATTCTTCATTGATTATAGGCTAAGCTTGGGGTGAATATAAGACGAAAGATCCCAAATTAGTGCCTTATCGCCAACACTTGGCCGAGTTGATAACCAAGTTTAAAAAGATTACCTTTGTGTATGTACCAAGGGTTCAAAACCAATTTACCGATGCTCTTACTACTTTGGCATCAATGATTTAGATATCAAAAGGAGTGGAGATTCAGCCACTTAAAATTGAAATTGAAGAAAAGCCTGCTTTTTGTTTGGCAATGGAAAGTTCGTATGATGAAAAGCTTTGGTATCATGATATCAAAATATTTTTACAACATGGTACATACCCCGAAGGAACAGAGAGGAAGGATAAAAAATTGATTAGAAGATTGGCGGCTTAGTACTTGATGAGTGATTCTACGTTGTACCGACGATCGTTTGACGGTACTCTTTTACGTTGTGTAGACAGGAAAGAGGCAGAGACACTAATGAAAGAAGTGCACGAGAGAGTATGTGGCCCTCATATGAATGGCTACATGCTTGCTAAGAAAATCATGAGGATGGAATATTACTAGTCAACTGTAGAGGTGGATTGTATCGCACATGTTAGACGTTGCCATTTGTGCCAAATCTATGTGAACAAGATAAATGCTCCACCTCAAGAGTTGCATACACTATCAGTACCATGGCCTTTTTCGATGTGGGGAATAGATATCATTGGCCCAATCACTCCAAAAGCATCTAACGGACACCGATTTATATTGGTAACTATTGATTATTTCACTAAGTGGGTTGAAGCCTCATCTTACTCTAATGTGACGAAGGGAGTAGTGGTTAAGTTCATCAAGAGAGACATATTGGCTCGTTATGGTACGCCAGAAACAATTATCACTGACAACGGTACGAATCTGAATAATAAATTGATGTCCGAGTTATGCCGACACTTCAGGATCATTCATAGAAATTCTACTCCTTATCGGCCCCAGATGAATGGAGCCATAGAAGCAGCCAATAAGAATATCAAAAGAATTATTGAGAAGATGGCCATTAGGTATCGAGATTGGCATGAGATGTTGCCATTTGCACTCATGGCTTATCGAACTTCTATCAGAACATCAACAGGGGCAACCCCCTACTCGTTGGTGTACGGAATGGAGGCTGTACTGCCAATGGAGGTTGAGATTCCGTCTTTCAGAATATTGTCGAAAACTCAGTTAGATGAGGCTTATTGGGTAAAGAAGCGTGTTGAGCAGTTGAACTTAATTGATGAAAAGAGGCTGACAACTTTATGCCACAACATTTGTTATCAGCAACGAATGGCCAAGGCTTTCAACAAAAAAGTACGACCCCGGAGTTTTGAGCAAGGCAATATGGTGTTGAGGAAGGTGTTGCCTAGCACAACTGATTCAAGAGGGAAGTTTGCCCTAAACTATAAAGGGCCTTACATTGTGAAGAAAGTATTGCCTGGAGGAGCTGTTATCTTGTCTCAAATGGATGGTTCGGATTTGAAGGACCCAGTAAATGCTGATGCATTGAAGATGTATTATCCTTGAACATCAATGAAATTTTGCAAATAATCTTACTATTACTGTGGTCTCATTCTCATTTTCATTTTCTACATGCAAAGGTTGTATTCCTAGTAGTCGTTAACATTGGATAAATATCCTTAGCCTTCCTTTTCCTCATCCTACTAAAAGACCCCACTTCTCGCTCTATCATCTATCCAAATAAACCTTACACACAAAGAACCACAAGAAAAATAATCATTTAATTTGAAGCGATGACTATTGATAAAAATTCTTTTAATACTTTATTGAGGTTAACCCCTAAAGAAAGGCAGATTTGTTTCCTATTTTTCAGGACAGGGTCATGTTCAAAAAGGGTAACATGTGGCGTGTAAGTAGAAACTTGCTTGAGAACAAATGCTTGCCTAGAGAGCCAATGTTTGGACCGAAAGTTCAATATAGGACATCCTTGTTCGAGAAGAATATGTTTTGCATTCGTTTTAAGATTAAGTTGATACCCAAAAAAAAAAGAAGAAGAAGAAGAAAAATGGAGGTTTTGGAAAAAGACGGTAGAATAAAGAAGAAGAAGAACGAAAACAACAAAAGCAATGGTAAGGGTCAGAATTGTTGGTTATAATCGGACTGCTTAATAAGACAAGAGACGATTTGGGAGCTATCATTGAAACTAGGTAAGTGGTTCTAAACCTGATAACACATTACATTGACAATTGGTTTCCCCCTAAGGATAATAGCTTATTTTCCAAAAAACAATTTATTAGCGAGATGGTTAGCTCATAAATCATGGTCCCAGTGTATCTTCAACTTCTGATCGTCGAACTCACACAACGTTATTCAACTAAAAATTTCTTCAAGGGATTTAGCGCTTCGATCATCTTATGGAGCGTTATTTCGACTCATATTCTCTTTCAGGGATTCAGCAAGCTCATGGAGCGCTATCCCGATCCAAGTCTTCTCCATTTTTAGGTCTTAGCCAACTCATGGGGCGCTTTAACCGCCTTGGTTAGTCAGCTCATTAAGGGTACGATCCAAGTTTTTCTTCATATTTTTAGGTCTTAGCCAGCTCATGGGGTGCTTTGATCGCCTTGGTTAGTCAGCTCATTAAGGGCACAATCTAAGTTTCTTCATTTTTAGGTCTTAGCCAGCTTAAGGGGCGCTTTGACCACCTTAGTTAGTCAACTCATTAAGGGTACGATCTAAGTTTTCTTCATATTTTTAGGTCTTAGCTAGCTTATGGGGCGCTTTGACCGCCTTAGTTAGTTAGCTCATTAAGGGCATGATCCAAGTTTCTTCATTTTTAAGTCTTAGCTAGCTCAAGGGGCGCTTTGACCGCCTTGGTTAGTCAACTCATTAAGGGCACGATCCAAGTTTTCTTCATATTTTTAGGTCTTAATCAGCTCAAGGGGCGCTTTGACCGCCTTGGTTAGTCAGCTCATTAAGGACACGATCCAAGTCTTTTTCATTTTCAGGTCTTAGCCAGCTCATGGGATGCTTTGACCGCCTTGGTTAGTTAGCTCATTAAGGGTACAATCCAAGTCTTCTTCGTATTTTTAGGTCTTAGCCAGCTTAAGGGGCGCTTTGACCGCCTTGGTTAGTCAGCTCATTAAGGGCACGATCCAAGTCTTCTTCATATTTTTAGGTCTTAGCCAGCTCAAGGGGCGCTTTGACCTCCTTGGTAAGTCAACTCATTAAGGGCATGATCCAAGTTTCTTCTTCAAATTTTTAGGTCTTAGCTAGCTCATAGGGAGCTTTGACCGCCTTGGTTAGTCAGCTCATTAAGGGCACGATCCAAGTTTCTTCATTCTTTAGGTCTTAGCCAGCTCAAGGGGAGCTTTGACCACCTTAGTTAGTCAGTTCATCAAGGGCACGACCAAGATTCTCGTTATTCTTTTTTAGAGATTTTTGCCAATTCACAAAGGCACTTCCTATTGTCATTCTGATCCTCGTCAAGTGACTTAACATTCCTTAGGATAGAGTCGTCCTGAGGCAAAAACGATGTCTCTTTTGTTTTTGTAGCAAAGTTTTGCTCAAACTTCACCACAAAGAGGGGCAGCTATAGACACCTGATTTTTGCCCCTCCATAGTTTTAATTTTTATTTTTACAAAAGAGGGTCCTAATTCAAAAAATATATATATATAAAATAAAAATAAAAAATAATTAACAAATAATGAAAATACTAAAAAAATAAGAAAAGAAAAAGTTATAAAAAATTTCGTAGATTTTTAGGAAGTAATTTATATTAGGAATAATTAGTTTTAGTATTAGTTTTAATTTTAGTTTAGTTAAAAATTTTACTTTAGGGATTTAGATAGTTTAAATATAATTTAATTGTAATGAATATCAAGACACAGACCAACAGCCTAATGGATAAGTAGCGAAGTACTTGGGTGGATTTAGTTGGAGGTCACGGGTTCGAGTCTCTGTAGGCACCTATGTCTTTATTTTTCTAACTTTACAGAAGCGAGACAAAAATCAGTTTCATATCTAATTAAATCATATGAGTCTAGTTAAATCAGATTTGAATAAGATTTAAATCTAGTTTAATCAAATACAATAGATATAATAGGATTTGATTTGGACTTTATAAAAGAAAAACAATAACGGGAATCAAAGGATCGACTTCATCAAAAATCCAAAAATCTGCTTCATCACTAATGTGCAACAGGAAAGCAACATAACACCAACAGTAGTGATCTGCATTTTGAATTCCAAACCGACAAGCCCCTAACGCCGTCTGAATTCCAAACCAGCATATCTCCGACGCTATCCCAATTGAAGCTGCTTCGGTTGATCGATCGAAGAAATCTTTGACAGCTGCTTCGCTTGGAGAAATCCCCGACAGCTGCTAACTGGAGAAATCCGCGACAACATCCCCTGGACGATACGACCTGAAATTCACGACAGCGCCCCCTCTCTCTCGTCCGTACACGCGACAATCATCAGCCCATCCTCTACCACACCAACTGCACACGCGACAGTAGCCCACTGTAGACCATCCACGGAAGCGATTAACTTCGGCCAGACCCCACTTTCTACTAGCAGAAGGCACAGTTCTTTGATCAACAATGCCATCCCTTACGTAGCTGTTGTCTACAAGCAAGCTTGCTACTAAAACTGTTGATCACTACCGTGCTATACTATCAGTTCGATTATACGCCAAACACACGTAAGTTCAAGTTTGTTTGCTGGTTCTTTTGTTTTTTTTTTTTTATTTATTATCAATATTTTAGTTTGTTATTCGATTATTATTATGTTTCAGTTCGTTAATTAGTTAATAGTATATATATATATTAGTTAGGAGACTTTTAATATTAGTTTATATATTAAGTATATTACATAGTTTATTAATTTATTTAGATAAGTAGATGTTGACAGTAAATATATATATATATGTAGATTAGGTTTTTTTTTTAGAAATTATTTTTTTTTTAGAAATAAAATATTAACAAAAAAGAAATTTTTACAAAAAAAGGTTATAGTATCTTAGAGAGTTTTTTTTTTTTTATCACTTACGAGTTAGGGCCCTTTATTTATTTATTTTCTTGAAAAAATTAAATTGATAATAATGTAAACTTGGACGATTTTCAAAAATTAAAATCAACCAACACACTAAAGTTTTTTTTTTTAAAGAACTACGATCGTCTGATCTCAGCTAGCGAGTACGTAGGCACTTTCGGGGCATCAATAAAATATGTAGAAACTTAGGTTCTTTTTCTTCTTTTAATTTTATTTATTTATTTTTTAAATATTATAATTAGAAAAATGATCCTAATTTCGGTAAATGAATAGTGGTACCCGTTAGGGTTTAATAGGTTAGCCCCTGAATTCGGAACCCTCTAGTTCTTGATTAAAATTGAAATCAAGGACTGGTAGCTAAATCGTAACCAATCCACCCAATTGGTTACGGCTTCTTTTCTTTTTCCGACTCTGGTCGGGTGGCAACTCCTAAAATTATTTTCAATAAAAAATCGGAATTTTCTCAATTTCTTTAGTCGATGATTAATATTAAACGGGTTAGGGTTTAGTATTAATCAGGAAATGGGGAAATTAATTTTAAATAGAAAATCAAAAATCAGGCTCGACAATTGGTTAAGTTGAATTGAGTAATTTAAACTAAAAATGGAAAAATAGGTTTTTTCGTTATTTACCATCACTTCGTAGATGCTTACGTACTTGCTATTCGAGATCAGACGTATGTAGTTCTTTCATTTGGAAACTTTAGGTGGTTGAGTAGATTTTAACTTTTGAAAGACCAATCGGATTTACATTTTTAATTGATTTAAGTTTATTTTTTGAAAAAACTCTAAAGGGTCCTAAAGTCGATATTATTTGAAAATTCTAAAAAAAGGCCTTAATTTAGAAAGAGGTCAATTTTGTTTTATCCTTATTAAAAGAAAATATTTTTTAGGTGATAAAACCTGATTTACTAATCTATTTTTTGTTATTTATTTATTTTCATTTTACGGTCCTAAGTCTTAATTAGAATATAAAACAATAACTAAAACATTCATTCTTCTTTCTCTTTTTTTTTTCCTTTCTTCTTTTCTTTATTTTTCTTTCTCTTTATTTTTTTTAGTTTTTTCTTTTTCTTTTTACAATTTACAAATACATAAGTAATAAAAAATAAAAATAAATAAATAAAATATATAACAAATCGGGTCGAGTTCACTCGAGTCTTCTCCAACAGCAACTACGACGAGATGTGCTTCTGAAAGTTCTAGGCACCGAAATGAGTGGGAAAGACGATTTTTGTGACTATCTTATTAAGCTTTATGGGGGTGAGCGTAGTCTTGATTGGAGTCCATTTGAGTGGTGGTTGAAGGTAGTGGCTTAAGGTGGTTATCAATGGTAGCATGTGGCGGTTGCTAGAAGTGAATGGGTGATCGGGTCTTGGTTTTTTAGAGATGGGGAAGTCATTGGTGGTGGTAGTTTTCGTCGAAAATCATCGTGAAGCTAGCCTCTCTTAGAGAGAGAAACTTGAAATTAAGCTTGAGTAAGAGATTGTTATGTGTTCTTATGTGTTTTTCAACATCAATTTATACTAAACGAAGTTTGAATGAGCTTGGAAAGTACATTAATGGAGAAACCAACCATGAATGGAGATGCTAGATTTTTACTTTTTTTTTTTCATTTTTAGAGCCAATTAAATGTTGAATTTTGACTAAATTTAGATGAAATTTGGGTTGAATTTAAAGCTAGGCTATGTATACTATATGATTTCATAAAAAACATAGGTGTACAAGAAATGCTTGCAAATTACCTTTGAACGTAACTCTCTACACTAGGGAAAAAGAAAAGGAAAATTAGAAATCACGGGAGGAATCAGAGGAAGAAGAAAGATTGGGGGGTGGGGGGTGG